>JBAMBO010000801.1:0-204056 GCA_037044535.1 Lordiphosa magnipectinata
ATGTATATCTGATCAAACTGATCACTGAGTGTGTCAAGTGCTGCCCATCGCTGTTTATAATTGTTTCTTTTGCTAATGGCTCGACTATCGTTCATTCGATATGTATCATTTCTTCGGCAAATCGATAAATAATACTGATTACTAAACATAAGAATCATTTATCTACAAAACTGTGGGAGATATGGCGTTTTTTTACTAAGGCTCTTAAAGAAACGGCCACAGCAAAAGCTTCGCCAAGACTGAAAAGCTTTAAGTAGACTTAAAAGCTATTAAAAATTTCGAAAAGTTAGGAGGCATCTTTTTGTTAACAATTGTTTTCGTAGAATTGAGCTAAAACAGTTAACAACTTTTGTTCAAAAGACAAGGGGAGTGTGGAGAAGTCGCGTAAAGTCTTAAAAAATGCATTTTTTTGTTCATAAAATCGCTTTTTGTGGTGAAAACTCTTGATATTAGGCTTTTTACTAACTTGTCTGTTCACAAAACTCCGAAATCAAGCGATACGGCTTCAAAAATTCATTTTTGATTCAAAAAATTGGCTCTTTGGACATTGAAAACTTTGGATTTTAAGCTTTTTTTTATAGTTTGGCATTCAAATCTTTGGTACCAACAAATTCTGATTGAAAAATTCATTTTTGTATTAAGAAAATTTGCTCTTTTGATATAGAAAACTTTTGATTTGAAGCCTTTCTCTAAATTAAGTCATTTAAAACTCTAGGATCAAGAAATTCTGTTTCAAAGAAAAAAAAAATTGTTATTTTTTTAATTAAAATTTCTTAAATTTTGTTTTTAATTTTACTTAAAAGTTTTTCCGTCTAGAAAATGCTTTTTTATTGCTTAGCAAATCAAAAGCTAGACTAGGTAAGGTTCCACAGGCAAATAATTTGACCAAATTTTGATAAAAATTGGACTAAATAGGCCAAATTATAAAACTTTTTGGCTAAATTTGATCAAATTAATTACATATGGAACCATAATTTTAGTATCAAGTCTTGAAAAATGTGCAAACATGAATATTTAACCAAATTTTCGTCAAAATTTGGGCAAATTATTTGACTGGCTTAAAGCTAAGTTTACACAGGCAAATAATTTGACAAATTTTTGGAAAATTTTGATGAAAATTTGGCTTAATATTCATAATAGCAGATTTGGCAGGACTTTAAAAATAAACTATAGTTCCATTCACTTATAATTTAAACAAATAAGGCCGAGAAGTTTGCCATTTTGGTCAATTAAGCCAAATTTTCATCAAAAATTTTCTAAAAGTTTGTCAAATTATTCGCCAGTGTGAACGAAAAAATCTCAACATTTTTTTTTTTATCCAACGAAAATATTTCAAGTTTTTTTCACTTTTAAGAACAGAAAAGTTCTTTTTTGAGAAAGATTTTGGAAAATTTTCAAACCAAAAAACAAAGTCAAGTTGCATTTAACTACTTTTTAACTTTTTTTGTTCCAAATTTTGACTTCTTGCCTTAATTTCAGCCACTTTTAAAAAAATTAACCAAAAAACATTTCAAAACCAACTTTACTTCCCCCAAAAAGAAATCTTCAAAGTAGGCAACACTTTTTGTATTTGTATTTACCAAAGAAAGGCAACTAACTGTTTCATGTATTTTTGATTTGCGTGTCTAAGCACAAAACCAAATACACACACACACACACAAAGCTTGACCGAATGTCGTTTGCCAACTTGTTGCGCGTTGACAAAAAAAAAAAAAAACCAAAAAAAAAACCGACTCAAAACAAAGCGCCACATGCGTGGGCTATGTGGCGCGGGGTGGGTGTGCGGTGGGGTGGTGTGGCGGTTGCTTTGAGCTTTAACTCAAATCGTAGAAGTGCGTGGGGATAATATGCAATTATGAATGCCAAGCAAAGTACAAAATTTAATCAGTAGATTTTGGAGAAAACTTTTTGTCAGCGCGTGCCTTTCCCCCCCTCCTTTCCCACTCTCCGCTCTCGCTCGTAGTGTGTGCGTAATTGTTGTGTGTTGTTAATTAACTGAAATCGTATTAATAAACTTACTTTTTTGGAGTGCGCCTGCATTTGTGTTTGTCCCTCGCACTCTCCCTCTCTCTCGCACGTGTGTGTGTGTGTGTGTGTGTGTGCGTGTGTGCCGCCGCAGCGCATAAAAAGTTTTAATTGGCAGGCGACGAAGTGACCTGACTCTGGCGGCATTGGCCGCGGGGACACACACACACACTCACACACACAAATGCGAACAACTGTTTTTAAGTGCATGCAGAAGTTAAATAATATTTGCACATTTTACCCTACCATTTTCGGCAAAAGTTTAATAGCAAAAATGTGTTGTTATGTGCAAAAAAAAAATAAATACAAAAACAAATGAAATTTATAATTTTAAGAATAATATGCATTTATTTATATTGCACATTCTTATTACATGCATTTTCCATTAAAACATTGAAATTTAACCGTCAACTTCTTCACACGCACACAAGACAAAAAACCAAAAAAAAAGGCACACCAGAGGGCGCTGACTGCTTGCATTGAGTTGAGTGCGTTGGTGAGTGAGTAAGCGAGTGAGTGTTAGTATGCTGTGTGTCTCGCCTTAAATGAGTTGAGTTGAGCGTCAGTGGTTGTAACAGTGGGACCAGCACTACAAATTTAAGGTTCAAATTTTGAGCTAAAATTTAAGTAAAAAAATAATAGATTGTTGTCAAAAGTAAATTAATAATATATAACAAAGATTGTTTTTGTCTAATTGCATTGATTACACTAAAAAACTTGATCGAATCGATATCAAAAAATTCTGAAAGGGTATGATGGTAGTGTTAAAACCTTGCAACTTGCAGTTTTTTGCTTCTGATTGAATTTAAGAACTCAATATCTTGGAAACTAGCCTGACATGAAGTTAAAGCTCTTAATTTGAATGTTGCAAAGCAAAAAAATCACTTCTTCATACTTTAAATTACAAAAAAGTCCAATAAGAATCGAGTTTAACCTTCTGTTTTAACACTCTTTCAACGATATCTGGAAAACTGTAACGAATTTGGCCTAGCAAAGTTATGCAAAATTTGTAGCTTAGACAAAAAAAAAACAAATCATTAAATTCGATTACTCCTTGACATAGTGTTAGGCCTACGAGCTAGTAAAATTTTTACCAAAACTTGTAAATATTGCAATTTTTGGCAAATCACTTGAAAAACAATTAAAAAATTTTTCACTTTTTGACCATAAATATATGAAAATTTCAGTTGCTATAACAGACAGACAGACGGACGTAGCTCTATCGACTCGGCTGTTGAAGCTGATCAAGAATATATATACTTAATATGGTCCGAAATGTTTCCTTCTCCTTGTTACATACTTTTCCACAACTTCATGGTTCCCTGGACTATTCGATCTAACCATTTACTCATATACAATTCCGATCTATCGAATCTTCATGATACCCGAATTTCATAAAATTTAGCAAATTTTTCTCTCTATCAAATCTTTATGATAACCTGAGCTCTACACCCTTAATTTACCAACTCTTTCATTGTCATCCAAACATCAAGCGCTTTAATTACAATAACGAGAAGGCCAAGCTAACTTCGTCTGTGCCGAAGTTTTTATACCCTTGCAAATGCTGTTTTGGAAATGTCAGAGTTTACGAACGCTTACATAAAAATCAAAAAATTTTCTAACTAAAGCCCATTTTCCGACAGATTAACATCTGATTTCGACCAAATTTCGCGAAGCTTTTTGAAAACATATCAAAATAAAAAAAATCGCCGAGTTTAAGAACGATAAAATTGAAAACAAAAAAGTTATTCTCACTAAGACTCATTTTTCGACCGATCGGTCCTATGGCAGCCTTTAGATATAGTCATCCGATTTCTGCCAAATTTTGCGTATATATTTGAAAGCATACAGAATTAGTAATCAGTGAGTTTAAAGACGCTAACATTAAAAACAAACAAAATTTCTTACTTAGAACTATTTTCGACCGATCGGTATTATAGCAACCATAAGATATAGTGACCCGATGTCGATTAACTTTTTCAATTTAGTTTGAAAGCGTGTAATATTAAGAATCACCGACCTTAAGAACGATTTACTTGAAAACAAAAAAGTTATTTTCCCTAGGACACATTTTCCGACCGATCGGTCGTAAGCCAGCTATAAGATATAGTCATCCGATTTTGACCAAAGTTTGCAAATCTGTTTGAAAGCATATAATGTCAATAATGGACGAGTTTAGGGACACTTACATCGAAAACAAAAAAGTTTTTCTCAGTAAGACCCATTTTTTGACCGATGGTTCCTATGGCAGCTATAAGATATAGTCATCCGATCTTGACAAAAATTTGCAAATCTGTCTGAAATCTGTCTTAAGAACGCTAGCATTGAAAACCAAAACGTTATTCTCACTAAGACTTTTTTTTTGACCGATAGTTCCTATGGCAGCTATGAAATATAGTCATCCGATCTTGACAAAAATTTGCAAATCTGTCTGAAAGCCTATTGTATTAATAATGTCCCAGTTTAAGAACGCTAACATTGAAAACAAAAAAATTTTTCTCACTAAGACCCATTTTTCGAACGATGGTTCCTTTGGCAGCTATAAGATATACTCATCCGATCCGGTGGGTTCCGACATATTAGCAGCGTGCAGTAAAAAGAAGACTCTGTGCAAAATTTCATCTCGATAGCTTTAAAACTGAGTGACTAGTTTGCGTAGAAACAGACGGACAGACAGACAGACGGACGGACAAAGCTCAATCGACTCAGTTCGTCGCCCTGATCAAGAATATATATAGTTTATGGGGTCGGAAATGAATATTTCTATGCGTTGCAAACTTCTGGGGAAAATTATAATACCCTTTGCAAGGGTATAAAAAGGAGTAATCGTATGAACTTTGGTTGTTCTTAGGGTTTGTATATTTAAGTCTAAGCTAAAACTTTGCTCTGTAATAATGGGTCGAGCTTGAAACTGTTTTCAAAATGTTGTAGAAAAACTCAAAAAATAAGCGAAAAACTATGTTTTTTCACATTTTTTTAATTTTGATATATAAATGTTTGGTGGGCCATATCATTTATACATTTTCCGTAAAGATCTTAAACAAAAATTTCAAATAACTTACGATATATGAAGTTCTAAAACCCAATCAGAAGCTGAAAACACATTAAAGTGCATTAAAAGGAAAACGGTAGCTAAGTAGACCAAACTTAGCATTGGTTTTAATATTAATTTCATACCCATTCACATTCTTTTGGTCTCGGCTACAATAACATTTTTAACTGTTACATTTTCGACAGTTTCTTTTACAGTTTGGCCTAAATCGAGCCTAAAAACGGCAAAAATAAACAATAAATGAACTAAATCTTTCAAATTTGAACATATTTCAACAATCATAGACATTCTGAATTCCTTGAAACACAAACTTTAAGACAATGTTCTTTTATTACACATTTTGTTAAAGATAAATGAAGGCCTTTTAAAAACAAAAACAATGAAATGAGTCTAATTAAATAATACGAAAGGTTTATAAACAAGTTATGTAACGACCACAGAGCTTCACGAGTGATTACGGCATCGCATGATTACAGGTAAAAAGTAATAATTTTTGAGTATTACGATAGAGATTAGGTAATCATGTAATCGTTTGAATGTTTACGAGTATTTCTGTTTACTACTCGTGAGTATTTTCCAAGTGCTACTCGTAGCATCCTTGTAAATTTGTTTAGTTAAAAGCATACTCGCATTACATATAGTACAATGGCATGCAGTGGTAAGAAATCTAACGAGAAGACGCTACATCATTCTTCAGCTTGCCATTTATTGTGTCCAATAGTCTCGGGATGCTTGTATTTTGATGATGTTTGCATTTATTTGCGTCTAGAGAGCAATAACGAGCGTCGAGGGCTCAACGGACCATTAGGTGCCCATCGCTGATATATTGAACTATCAATGTAAGGACACTCCCACTGCCTCTTGCTGTCGGTCTTCAGATACATGGTACCATTGTATAAAACCAACGAGAAAAACTATGTATTTAAGCAAAACAAAGTATTAGACAAAACCATGGATGTTTAAAAATGTGAAAAACGAGGCGATGCCTACGATGCTACGTGGCGACGATGCCAAATACAATATAATGATATCATGCTCATTCCTACATCACGATATTTAGTATCAATCTGGTATTTTGTGGTATCAAAGCGGCCTTCATCTGAAAAATACCCAGATGATATGTTCGAATATATCACTTTGACATTTCGAACACATCAAAGTGATATTTTTTCAGATCAACAATTTGATATTCTTTAATATCAATGATATATTATTATAGTATCAAAGCTATATTTTCAAAATACCTGTAGGACATGGTTTTAGTATCAAAGAATAATTTTTAGAATACCAATGCTTTATATTTATAATATCAAAGCTATATTTTTATAATACATATTACAATTATTATGACAATTATCTTTCTGGAAAAATCTGCTCTTTGTCGCTGGAAGAAATGTAACTAAGGCGGTCGAAGTTAAATCCACACTCTAGAAAAATAGTAAAATTAATATATTGAGAAGAAGAATAATTATTTCAATATAAAACTTACCAATTAACTTTTCGTACACCAATTTTTCAATGTTAAGTTTTTGTATTAACTCATAGAATTGGATGTTTTCCATTTTAATCTAAAAATTATAAAAAATTAATATATTTTAACTTGCATAAGTTTTTTTGTGCATGTGTGCGAAATCTGCCGAAAGCAAAGGCTGAGCATGCGCTTTTTTGTTCTGCCCTTGAAGGTCAAACAGCACACATATACATACATACATGCATATTTTGCATGTAGATTTGAATGTACGCATGTTTGCATATGCATGTATGCGTGCTTCTGTTGACCTTCAAGGGCAGAACAAAAAAACGCATCGCGGACACAAAATATGTATGTACATATTTAAACACGCGCTTCTACACGCACAATATATATGTATGAGTGTGTGTATTATAATTGTACATACTATTAGCGACTGAATAAAGGCAATAGCCTTTTTACAATTTATTAATTTGCAAGTACAACAACAGTAAAACAAAGCGCACACATGCAATTAACATTTCATTCACTTTTACCGATTACATATTTTTTGTTAGGCATCGCACTTATTATTACTTACCTCTCACACGCGCCAGCACAGATCGAATGACGAAATTCGCAAGAAGAAGCTATAAGTTCGCTGCAAACGTTCACGAAGAAAAACCGACCGGCACTCGTTTTCGCGCTTGCGGCAGCAGAGCAATGAGCATTGTTTTTACTTTTTTCGAGATAGACTATTGCTGTCTCTCTTTGATTTGAGAAACTCTGTGTGTCTCTTTCTACTTTCAGAATTTCGATATCTACTTTGATCTCAAATCATATCACTAGGTCATTTTTCACATCACTTTGATCATTTCACATTTCAATATAATATTTTTAGTATCAATGTGGTATTACAGGTTCATATTGATATTAAATAGTTTCACTTTGATATGGAAATATTTATATTACTGATATGATATTGAAATCCCTGATCTGATTTTTTTCTGTTTACTCGTACTCGGCGAGTAGTAACATGTTACTATTTTACTTACTCGTGCAGCTCTCTAGTACCGATCATAACTAGGGTTGCAAAGCCTCCTGATATCGGCAGGTGTTCACTCCGGGATCGAACGCGCAAAAGTTCATGGGTTCACGGAGTGGGTTCAGAAGGTCGCTGAACCTAGGTTCTGGTTCGAACCGAGTTTTAGCAATAATTTGGGTTTTCGCTTACTCAGAAAACATTCATCTAAATTGGAATAAACTTAACTAAATTTGTATATTTTAGTCAAAGTTTACATCTGGCTGGCTCAAGGTCTATGGTTGAGTATAATTCTTTATATAAACAACACAAATCGACAGATATTAATTACAACATTTTGGAATAGCAATTGGGTATGTTCGTACAACGATCGCTGTCAGCGGACTTGTTTTGCTGTACACACTTCAAACAAACATTTAGTTAGTATTTAAGCCTCTTTCAATCGGCGAATAAAGACATAGGAATACCGAATGTTATGGTTTTTTGTTTGAAGATATTTATTTACCAATTTGTTGTAATTAATTCTGTTGATCTGAATATTTTAAATATAATATTCCAATATATGACTAAATTTTAGATTTAACTACTACACGACATGGGATTCCAGAGGAATAATAAACACTCACATCTCTTATTTGATTGATGGTTTTTGATAAAGACTCATCCTAGGTGAGTCAAATGTTTATGCGACCCCATTTACTTTTCCGATATGCAACAACTATACATCAAAAAGCCCTACGACAACTTTTTAACCAGGTTTCATTCATTCATTTCTTTTCTTCTTTTATGAGTAGAGCTACTGTAGGTCAAGGATTATTGCTGTGACTTGCACCTAAAGTTATTTTTTGAGGTTTTTTAATGCATTCAATAACAAAAAATGCAAAATATAATGAAAAAATTGCAATTTTAAATTTTCCATAAAATCTAGATTTCAGACTTTAAGTTGAATAATGGTTTTATGCATCGGTTTCTTATACAATTCAGCAAATATGTCTGTTTGCAAGCTGTTTTTGTTCGAGGTTCAAAAAATTAAGTTTCTTGGATCCCTAAAATACATGTAAGACTTGTAATTGAATAAAAAATGTAAGATTTTTCTATAAACTTTCCAAATATGTGCCAAAACATCAATACAAAAACCTGTTTTTTTTTGCATTTACATGTATTGGAAGCTATGAAAATTAACATTTATAGCAGCTAGAAAGAGATGAAAATACGTTTTTATTGAACCGAACCCTTTTCAACTTCTTTTGCTACGGTTCAGGTTCAGGTTTGGACGTAAAACATTTTGCATTTCGGCTTAGGTTCGTTTCGGACTTTCAAAAATTAGCAGAGTCTCCGATTCCGAAGCGGTTCGTCTACCGAACTGGTTTGCAGGCCTGATCATTACTACCTTAAACTGTTTTAAACAAAATGTTGGCTTTCTTTACGCAAAAAAATTGTATGTATTTCAAAACATTTATTTTTAAGTGTTGGAAAATTTTTTTGTAATTCTTATTTAATTTTTTGGCCACTTAAAAATTAGTTGGCAGCGTTTTTAAGTAGAAATCCAGATAAATAACTCTATCAGGACTCAACTTTTTCATTAAAAAATTTTTTAATTTTAAAATTTTTCTAAAAACTTAAACATTGTCATTTATTTACAAATACTTTGCTAATTTTGCCTGCATAAGTTTTTTTTTTGGTTTTCAACAAATTTCAAATGTTCACTTCATTTGCGTTGCATCACAGCCCACTGTGACCCAATAGCACAGCCAAAGCAGAGCTAGAGGCAGCGGCGCCAGCGCCTGGCTTTGCTTCGAAAATGTTTCACAGTTTGTGTTGTGCGCGCGTCGTGAACGGTTCGTTTTGTGTGTGTGTCGCTGCCGTTTGGGCAAAAGTAAAGCAAAGAGCAAAGCGTGGCCAAGTAAAAACGTTGTATGTCACGAAATTCAAGCGTCCGTCGGATCGCGCAATGATCTTTGAAATATTTGTTTGTTGATGATATTCCCATATCTTTTTTTTTTCTGTTATGTTTTTTTGTGAAAATGAAAAGTGCCCAAAACAAATGCAGAAAATATAAACAATATTATAAATTTTGTTTAATTTTTTTTGTACACAAAAAATAAAAAAATGAATTGAGAGTTTGTTTATGTGTGTGTGTGTGTTTGTCTGTGTTTGCATGTGAGAGGAGAGCGCGAAGAAGAAGAAGAAGAAGTTAAAAGAATTGCATGTGAAAAAACGAGTTCTGGCAAACAACCAGTCCCAAAGGGTTCAAACAACAAGCAAAAGAAGAGAGCGAGAGAGTAAGATCTTGCAGTTCGGTCTCTCTCTCCCTGGCTTACCTGTGACAGGTGTGTGTGTGTGTGTGTGGTTGGGCGAATGGCTAGCACAAAGCAAAATGTGGCAATATTTTAACTATGTTTTTTTTTACTATCTCTCTCACTCTCTCTCTCTGTCTATGTTTGCGCCTCTCTTAGTCATTAGCCAAAATGTTTCATAAAATCAAAATTTAAGTAGAACAACTTTTAAGTGAAAAATTAAACATAAAAAGCCAACTCTAGGCTTGGGCGGCTTCATCTTACAAAACAAAAAGAAGACAACAACAACAACTGGCACAAATGAAGCGCAGGCAGCGACGATCGTTGGCGTCGTCGCTGCGTCCCATCGCAACTAAAATGCTGTCGACGTCAGCCGCTCTGCTGCTGCTTCTCCTCTACGGCAGCTGCTCATGTTACGCGGGTAAGTTCTGTTCTTCTGTGCTTCCACTTCTTCTGCTGCTTCGTTTTCGGGTTTCCAGAAAACGAGAATGTAAAAAAAAAAAAAACAAGTACAAAACAAACAGCCGTGGGAAAATAACACACAAACACACACAGAAATGTTTAAGAAAAACTATGCAATTGCAATTTGCTCTCAATTTTACACTTCGATTTGATTTGTCTTATCAAACTGCAAAACTAAGTCAAGTAAATGAAACCCATTTAGAATTTTTAGTTTGTTGTTTTTGGCACACACACACACACACACACACACGTGTGAGTGGGTGAGCGTGTCTTTGTCTTGACCAAATATTCAGTTTTCTTGGAAATATTGTAAATGCGCTTCCCCCGCTCTCTGGAGAGCAGCTTTGCTTCTCAGATGATGACACTTGAGATTATATGAGAAACGCCCTATAAAAATAATAACCGTAAAATGAGTGGCGGATTTTTTTTAGTGTCTTTTTTTTTTTTTTGCACTTGCAGAAATGCCAAATGAAAGTCAAATTTTTCGATTTTAATTACACTCAGGGAATTATATAGAAAGGATTCTAAAAACGATCAATTAGAAAATTTGCCTCCACTCACAAGGAAAGGTATCAGGACCCGAGACTTTGTTTTCACTCAAAGCAAAATGAAAGAAGTTTGAAAATATTTGGTAGATTGGGATTTTCTTGTTATTTTGGGTTTGCAGTCCATTTAGTTGGACATTTGGGCACATCTTGTACCTTAAAGTGCAGAGCCAGCCAGCCATAGCTACCTGAAACCGAAGTCAGTCGGGTTTTCAAGCAAACGCGAACCGAACTTCAGATTGTGCGCATCGGTAAACACTGAGTTGCAAGTAAAACGGCTGTAGTCTGGAGAGAGCTCTCTTAATCACCAACACAAGCACACTTTTTTGTCCTCTCCATTTGGCTGGCACTGTTGTTCAACGAGAGCGAGGCCAAAAAGTGAGAGTGGCTTCGATCAGACCGCATCAAAGGCTAGCCAGCGTCTCTTGGCCTCAGCTTCGGCATGCGTTCGGCTCGTGTATGTGTAAATAGCGAAATGTTTTCGGCCCCTGGGGGTTACCGCTGACCCACGCTGGTTTAGATTTTTTAGCATTGACATCAATATTCCATCTCTTCAACCAGGAATGCACACATAGGATCGCTATCAGAAGCTTATAGAGCAGTATCGTCTGCTTAAGTGGTCACCTTCAATTTTTTGTTTTACAAAAACCGTTACAACATTTTTGAACACGAAATAGTTAAACGCCTCGAGACCCAAAGCATCTTAAAGGGTACGATATAACCTATAGTATAAAAACTTTGGCTTAGTTTGGTCTGGTTAGCTGCCCTTTTCTCTTGTGAAGTTTTTAGCTTCCAATTGGGTTTTAGAACTGCATATTTCGCAAACTATTTAGAATTTTTATTCAGGATCTTGAGCGGAGACGTAGATCTTAATATAGCCTACAAAACATTTATACATTGCAAGTCTAAAGAATCTCATTTTTATACTTAAAATTACAAAAATGTTGAAAAAGCATTTGTCAGCTGTGCTCCGGCTTTCACTTACTTTTTCGATTTGCGAATCCAAAATTCTCAACTTTTTGTTATCGATTCTGTTGCATACCCAATACGTTTTATAACTCTTCACGTGACGGAAGCAGCTGTATCGACAAACTTATCGGTTATCACCCCAGCCAAATTGCAATTTGTTGTCAAAAGGCATTTTGCTGCTTTTGGCATTTTGGGAGGATTAGGAAAAAAATTGTTTTAGACAAGAGTTCAATTCAAATGGTATAAGAGAGTCCACAAAAACAATCTAAAATAGTCGAAGAATATTAAGAAAATTGGTTCATAGGAAGGTTGGCTCTTATCTCTAGCGACATTACCCATTAACTTTTCATTTCACGTACTCATACGTCGCCGGTTTTAAATCGGCGAAATTTTGCGAATTCCGGAGCAACTACTATTGCGATTTAGCGACCGAATCGTAAAATTTTTACGAAAATGGGAGCATGGCTGTATGTTTTCCTTTTGTTTTTTAGTTTTTCAATATTATATTGAAAACCGTTTCGAGTTCGACCAAGCTATACAGTGCCAAGTTTTAGGTTAGACTCATATAAACAAACCTTCAGAACAAACCAACTTGATTCGATTACTCCAAAACATGGATAGACTGACAACAAACAATAACAAAGTGCAATACAGGAGACAAATATGACGACAACCAATTAGGTATTTAACATTTAAAGCAAATTTATATATATGTAGTGAATATGTGTATTGATGTATGTATGTATTGTCTCCAAATAAAAACAGACTCCCTGAAGAAGGCAGCAAAAGCTAGCAGAAACGCGTAGGAGAACAGCTGAGTTCAAGAATGTTTTAACTGCAGCAAAGGAGGACGGCCTAAAATAACCCCAGTAGAAGATCACATAGCAAACGAAACGACCTATATCAAAACCAACACTCCATCATATAGTTATAGAACTGCAAGCAACTAAAATGTTCATACAAACTCAAAAGTCAAAAAGTCTTTACTTTGGTTAGAAAATACAAACCAAAATGTGGGGGTTGACATAAGTAATTTTGACAAGATTTCAAATTTGATTTATTCTCAGCACAGCACCTCAAATGGTAAAAGATTGTATGATTCTAGACAAGTTTTTTACGCTGAACCCGAATCTGCCCTTAGAAATTTCATATCTATAATGAATTAACTGTACAATGGACATAAAAATGCAGAAAATGGCTAATTTGACCATTTTCCCCTCACAAAATTTGTAAAAATTTGATTTGTCAAGTTGTACACAATTCCAAAAACGAGTCAAATTGTCGCAAATCGAGCTGATTGCTGTTCTGAATTCCGCAAAACGACAAAGTTTTGTAGTTTCCAAAAGTTGTGCAGAAGAGCCGGGTTGAATTAAAAGTAATTCATATTTGAGACTGTAAAATGAATGTTAAAAACAAGTGAGAAAGTGCGTCAAGCCCGACTATGAGATACTCTGTACCAGTTAATGCCGTCGCTCGCATTTGCATGCTCGTTATACGTATTATAAGCGTCATACGCTCTTATACGCGTTTTACGCTTTTATACGCTCAATTCTAAGTTTCTTTCTCTCTCCCAATGATTGTGTTTGTTTGAATACTGCAGTGGTTGGCAGGTGGGGGGGTGCCGGTTAACTTTTTTCGGCTCATAACTTGTGTATCGTTTACCCGATTTTTATCATTCCCTCAGCAAATCGATAAATAATTTTAATTACTAGATTTCTCTAGAAGGTACGAACACATATCAAAAACTGTGAACCAAGGTTCGCTTGAATAAAAAAGTATAGTTTGACTTTCAATATATGAAATTTATATACCTCTCTTTTCATTTTCTTAATCATAATATTCACTGCTTAAGTTATTGTAATTATCAAATCCATTAGCTGACATTAACAATTTTTAGAACCTGCTTAGTTTAAGCATTATATCTTCCAGGAGCTGTTAATCTATACTAGCTCTAAACTCAGAAAGAACAAACTTAAGTGTAAATAATGCTCGTTCAACTTATGCCTGAGTTTCTGGAACAGTTATACTAAAGGCAGTATTTTTTAAGACTTCGTTTCTATGACCTTTCCAAAATTTTAAAAAATTTGTCAATGTATGTAATGTATGTGATCTTTGACAATTTTCAAAGAAATATATGACAACATTCACAGCTTTAGTATTTGATATCTTATTGTTTTCTATTGCTTTCATAAGCTTCTCTTCTTCACAATCAGACGTTGAGTCAGTTGCTTTGCAACTGTTTTTTGTAAGCAAAATATAAAATCACGGGTCTGAGAATACTGCAGCCAATACTGATACTGAACTCATAGTAGAAGATAGTAATAATCAATGATTTGCTGAAGATTTTGGAACAATTTCCCGGCGTGAAAACCAAGCGTAATATAAATCACTTGGTAATAATTGTGATCTATACCGTCCGTTTAAAGGAGAGATGGGCATGCACACATATCGTCACATTTGCGTGCGCCGCATTCGTGTTCTATAAATAGCTTTCAATGCTTATAGCGTACGTGTGATTTTGTGCAGTCGGCCACGGCAGAGGTCCTATGCACACGCAGGCAGCGCGCTGCCTCGTGTGCATTGGAACGTCGCGACGCGCCCATCTCTGGTTTAAAGCCAAGTTGATTTATTATATGGTCAAACGGTTCTTTCCTTATAATGTATCATCATCATCATACTTTATCTTGTCACTTTAAATCAAAATTCATTCACGCTTAGTTAGAAATGCAATCGAATAAAATCCCCAGAGATATCCACTATATCCTGGATGTATCGTTGAATAAATTAATTAAATTGATGAACCGCACCTCATTTTTTAATAAAGTGGTCCGGTTCGAGTTCAGTTTCGAGGAGTCAAATATATAGAGCGCCTGGTTCATGGTCATGTCCGTCTGTTTCTATGCTATCTCCTCCGTCACTTTTAAAGCTATCTTAACCAAACTTTGCCCGAAGTCTTTTGGTACAAAGACGCTGCACATTTGTCGAAACAGGCCGGATCGAATGACTATATCATATAGCTGCCATAGGAACTATCGGTCAAAAAAGTTGTTTTAGTTAGAAAATCTTGTTTGTCTTCAACGCGAACGTGCCCAAACCTTGTATCTATATGTTTTCTATGCTTTTACACAATTCCACCAAGTTTGATGAAAATCGGTCAACTATATAGTATAGCTGCCATACAAAATATTGTTCTAAAAAAAGTCTTAGTAGAAAAAACTTTTTTGTTTTCAATGATATCGCTCCCAAATTTGTTACTGATTAATACTATATGCTACCGCACAATTCTACTAGGTTTGATCCAAATCGGATGACTATAGCATATAGCTGCCATAGGAACTATTGGTCGAAAAAGTAGTTTTAGCTAGAAAAAGTTGATTGTTTTCAATGCTAGCGTCCTCAAACTCGGCCATTATTAATATTATATGCTTTCAAACAGATTTGCAGATTTTGGTCAAAATCGGATGACTATATCTTATTGCTGTCATAGGAACCATCGGTCGGAAAATAGGTCTTAGTGAGAAAAACTTTTTGTTTTCAATGCTAGCGTCATAAAACTCGGCCATTATTAATATTTTATGCTTTCAAACTGATTTTAAAATTTTGGTCAAAATCAAATTACTATATCTTATAGCTGCCATAGGACCGATATGTCGGAAATTGGGTCTTTGTGAAAAAACATTTTTTGGTTTCAAGTAAATCGCTTATAAGGTCGGTGACTATTAATATTAAGCGCTTTCAAACTAATTTGAAAAAGTTAATCGACTTCGTGTGACTATATCTTATGGTTGCCATAGGACCGATCGGTCGAAAATGGGTCTTAGTAATAATTTTGTTTTGTTTTCAATGTTAGCGTCCTTAAACTCGCTGATTACTAATTTTAAATGCTTTCAAATAGATTCGCAAAATTTGTTCGAATTCGGATGACTATATCTTAAGGCTGCCATAGGACCGATCGGTCGGAAATTAAGTCTTAGTGAGAAAAACTCTTTTGTTTTCAATTTTATCGTTCTTAAACTCGGCGATTGTTAATTTGATATGTTTTCAAAACGATTCGCGAAATCAGATGTTTATCTGTCTGGGAAATTGGGTTTTATTTAGAAAAATTTTTGATTTTTATGTAAGCGTTTTTAAACTAAAAAAAGTTCGTCACAGACGAAGTTAGCTACTACATTGTAATGTTTTAAGGGCCAAATTGGGAGCTCCAACTTCGCCTCAGACGTTAGAAGAAAATTAGAAATAGTTTACTAGATATTGAGTTCTTAAATCTTAATTCAAAGTGCAATTAAATGAAAATGGCAGGGCTGCAAACATGAAAATGGGAAGGGGTTCACTTCGGGGTTCGAACCCACAAAAACTTTTTTAGCTCGGGCTCAAAAGGTTGGGAAATAATTTTTGTTTTTCGCTAATTCAGAAAACTTCAATAAAAATTGAAACTTACACTTACGTTAGGTTTTTTTTAAAGGAAGTTTAGAGTCTTGATATTTTATTTATATTAAATATTCGAGCTAAGTTTAAGTTAATCATTAGTAAGTATTGCTGTCAACTTTCATCCATACTGGCTCTTTGACTGGATAAAACAAATTTAAAACATCGACCGATACTTGCGTTTCAAGAACATCTTATACAAGAAGATTTTAAATTCTTTACAATGTTATTTTTCCCAAAGCTTTAAGCAATGAAGTCGTTAACCGATTTAATATTTGTCACTTTCATTAATTTCCTGCACGTATATGGGGTTTAGTGACCTCTTTTTGATTTTAGAGTCAAAGTAACATCTGACTAGCTCAAGGTCTATGGTTGAGTATAAATCTTAATAACAAACACAAATCAACAGATATTAATTACAATATTTTGGAATAGCAATTGGGTATGTTCGTACAACGATCGCTGTTTCTAGAATAACCACATTCTCTTGCACCTTAGCAAAAGATTCCAATTCATCTTCGTTAGAAGATGAACATGAAACATAGTCATTGATGCTTTTATTCATTCGTTCCTTTTGACGTTACAAGTTACAAGTTATTTTTGTTCTAAGGTCAAAAATATGTGGTTACTTTTATCTCAGGATACAGTTGTAGGAATTGGTATAGTTTTTGGAGTTTTTTTTTGGAAATTGTAAATGAATCGACATTTTAGTATGGTCACACTGTATAGAGAACTCGTTAGTAGCTTAATAGAGTGACAAAAAGACGAGACTGAGAGACGAACAAAGACATTGTAAGCTTTAGTGTACGGACAACCCGTATTGATAATGTAAATAGTAACTCGTTCATAAAGATAATGTTGCTTTTGACAATCAGTGTGGCCAACTTTTGTCGAGAAGACAAAAGCTGTATTTTACATTTGTACGCTTATTTTTCTAAGCGATAAATCCTTCACTTGGAGAGTAGTTTCAAATCATTTAGAAATATTTTGGTCAGCTTGCCTTAGCAAAGATATAATGGTGGATAAAGTTGCCGTGAAATCAATATACAATTCGAAGCACTTGATTTCTAACCTGGCCACTTTAAGTTTAACAAGGTCTTATTGGCAACTTTCCTTAAAATGTTTACAATTTTTCAGAACTTTTTTTCAATTCAGAATTTAAAAGCGAGAACTTTTTGGTCTCAAAATTCATCCAATTAAAACAATTTAAACGCTTTCCGAGCAGCGTCAACAACTTTGATGTTTATTTTTTTTTTTTTACGTTATTCAAATGACTTGGAAATTTTCAGCCATCTGATCCATGACAGTCTGATCGTCTGGAAAAAAATGCTGAGTGGGGAAAGAGTTGGTAGACTTAACAATCTGATATATGTGTGCTATCAGGTGTATATCCAGTGAGTGTCAAACTGTGCAAATAAGCCAAATTGTTTGACCAGCTGTTGTCTTTTTTTCTTCTTCTGTTTTGCTTTGTGCTCTGGTTTTGCATTTCTTTTATAGACAGTTTTTGTCATCATCTCGGGTTACACAGAGTCAAGCGTAGAGCTAAAACACGGAACACAGTTTGGCAGCAACAGACAGTTTTATAATTGGCTTCGAGTCGTCGTCGTTGTTGTTGTTGTTGTTGCAGTTTACGGCTATTCATTAACTTGTGACATAAATTTAACAGTGCAACCAAATCGCTTTTCAAGCCAAAAAAAAAAAACAAAAAAAATGGCACAAATGAAATGAGTTTTTAAGCCCACTTTGGCGATGAAGACATTTCACCAAGTGTAATTGAAGGTTGACCAAAATGAATGGTTAAATTAAACAGAATGATGGGCAAAAATGATTTTGTTGGGAAACTTAACTCCCATTTTTGCTTTCTAAAAATTTTGCGATTTTGAGACATGAAATAATAAACATTTTCCCCACATAGAAGCAAAAATTTGACATTCTAAAAACTCAATTTGCTTTGATTCTACGACAAATTTCTAAACATAATTTCTTTAAGCTGTACTAAGCACTTAAAAACAATGCTCTACAAAGCATAGATCCTGAGATATAACATCCCCACTATAACTAAACCTAAGTAACTCAGCTTTTGTTAATGAAATTCCAATCTTTTTGATATAGGGTGTGATATTCAGTGCGAATTTGTTAAATACACCATCTTTCCTTCAAAATAAAGCTTAATACCAAAATCTAAACTACTGTAAATCAGTTATATCCTGAGATATAACACCCCCACTATAACTAACCCTTAGTAACTCAGCTTTTGTTAATGAAATTCCAATCTTTTTGATATAGGGTGTAAAATTCAGCTTAAATTTTTGAAATACCACATCTTTCCTTCAAAATAAAGCTTAATACCAAAATCTAAACTACTGTAAATCACTTTAAAACTGTTTACTTGTTAAAAAATCTCGATTTTTGGAGGAACAATGTATTTTTCTATTATCTGTAAGTCGTGAATCCTTGAATATATACTCCCTACTAAAAATTTATGTATAATAACTCAGCTTCTGATTAGCAGATTTTCATTTTTTGAAAGATATAATGAATGCTAGTGCTATATTTACACTTGTAAGTCTTGAATCCTTGAAAAAACACTCCTTAACAATTGCTAGTCTATTGTAACTCATCATATATCATTCAATATATCATCTGTTAGTACTGAATCTTTAAAAATACACTCCCTACTTAAGAATAATCTATAGTAACTCAGCTTTTGCTTCAAAGACTTTCATATTTCCAAGTTATAATAGTTATATATTGAATACTAGCGCTTAATTTTCACTTGTAAGTCTTGAATCCTTGAAAAAACACTCCCTAACAATTACTAGTCTATGGTAACTCAGCTTGTCTTTACCAAATTTACGAGAATTCAGTGTATATCATCATATATTATGTAGTATATCATCTGTTAGTCCTGAATTCTTAAAAATACACTCCCTACTTAAGAAAAATCTATAGTAACTCAGCTTTTGCTTCAAAGACTTTCATATTTCCAATATATAATAGTTATAAATTGAATACTAGCGCTTAATTTTAACTTGTAAGTCTCTAACAGCCACAAATCTATTGTTACCTTGCTTGTCTGTAATAAAGTTCAATCTTTCAAGCATTAAAGATCTAAAATAAAGCACTTTAGTACTAAAGCCTTAAATTCCCTACCCATAATTCACAGCTTCCAACTCCGTTTTCAAAAGATTTCAATTTTCACACTTTGAATCCTTAAATTAACACTCCCTATCCAAAACTAACCCATTGTAACTCACTTTATCTTAGTCGATTTGAAATCTTTTAAAAAGAAAGTGTATCTAAAAGTTGAAGTAAGCTGTAAATTCAAATTTATGCAATTTAAAACAATAAATACGCAATACTATTGACTAAGCTTCTTCTTGACTCATTGTTTACCATATATCTAGATGATTCATTCATTAATTTCTCTTATCAAACAAAACATGCAGCATCTTTATGCCAATTGCCTTGCAATTTCTTTAGAATTTTGATCTATAAATTCTGCTTGGTTAATTTCTCAAGTTACAATTCACAAATTGACGATATTTTTGGGACCAAGCCAATGGCATTAACCGAATCTCCAATTATAACAACGAAAATAAACAATTTGCGATTTGAATTTCGTTGGGAGCTAACAAAGCGTCCGCTGGCTGCTTGTTCAGCTTGTTTTGTGTGTGTGTGTGTGTGTGAGAGTGGGACACTTTAAGTGGGTGACCATTGGGAAATTTTGTTGTTAAAGTTAATTAAGAAAATTCAAACAGCCGTTAAACCACTTTTTGGTTTTTGTAAGCAACGTTTATTGAGTTAAATTGGCGAGATTTAGGGAGCCGAAAATGAAAGATCGTGTAAAAATCCTATAAAACCTTTTTTGTACAGGTAGTATAAGGCAAAAGAGCATTTTTTATATATTTCTACTCACTTTAGCTATGAATAACTGTGAAATATGTCAGGGAGAAGCTGGGAAGGGAGTGTATTCAAGGGATTTATGGCTTATAAATAAATTCCTGCTCATATTTCTCATATGAGTCAATCGTTTCAATTGTTTTTGAAGAAATTGTCCGCCATATTCGATCCGCCATTTTGTTTTTCCAAATTTAGACTTCGAATTCGACATCAGCGACCCCGAAAACCCCCCGAGTACGGACTTTCAGTCAAATCAAATGCGTTTTTGAAGAAATTGTCCGCCATATTGGATCCGCCATTTTGTTTTTCTGAATTTTGACTTCAAATTCGTAATCAGCGACCCCTAAAACACCCCAAGTACAAACTTTCAGCCAAATCAAATGCGTTTTTGAAGAAGTTGTCCGCCATATTGAATTCACCATTTTGTTTTTCTGAATTTTGACTTTGAATTCGTAATCAGCGACCCCTAAAACCCCCGGGTACAAACTTTCAGCCAAATCAAATATGTTTTTGAAGAAATCGTCCGCCATATTGTATCCGCCATTTTGTTTTTCTGAATTTTGACTTCGAATTCGACATCAGCGACCCCGAAAACGCCCCAAGTACAAACTTTCAACCAAATCAAATACGTTTTTAATGAAATTGTGCGCCATATTGTATCCGCCATTTTGTTTTTCGGAATTTTTGACTTTGAATTCGTAATCAGCGAACCCGAAAACCCCCGTGTACAAACTTTCAGCCAAATCAAATGCGTTTTTGAACAAATTGTCCGCCATATTGTATCCGCCATTTTGTTTTTCTAAATTTTGACTTCAAATTCGTAATCAGCGACCCCGAAAACCCCCGAGTACAAACTTTCAACCAAATCAAATACGTTTTTAAAGAAACTGTCCGCCTTATTGTATCCGCCATTTTGTTTTTCTGAATTTTGACTTTAAATTCGTCATCAGCGACCCCTAAAACCCCCGAGTACAAACTTTCAACCAAATCAAATACGTTTTTAAACAAATTGTCCGCCATATTGTATCCGCCATTTTGTTTTTCCCAATTTTGACTTCGAATTCGTTATCAGCGAACCCAAAAACCCCCGAGTACAAACTTTCAGCCAAACTTTGGCCAGCTTTTTGTGGGTTTGGGACCACAGTGCGACGTTTTCTAAGCGAATGTCTTATCCACTCGACCACGTCCCTTAATGCTCGCTGGTCGGCAAAGTACAAACTGCTTACATTCTTAACTATAATTTAGAGGTCAGGTCTTGCTTATTGCCTGGTAGTTCTAAAACTGAACCGCAAACCGCATTCACTGTCCAAGTTTTTAAAATTTTGAATCATTAAGCTAGCACCAAATCCTGCCAAGAATAACATATGTGAACATCCAAGTGTCCATCACCTGAAAAATTCGATTAGTTTGGCCACAACCACCCACACAGCCCATTTGTTTGTGGTTTCATGCTATTCATCAAAACATAGTGACATGATTTTATATACGCTTTTTTTTTTGTGTTGTGTTGTGTTGTGTTTTTCTGATTTTGAACAGTGGCTTTTCAACAATGTTAAGCCACTAAGCGCATTTAAGTGGCCAAAGCTGCTGGGAGTTGAATTGGTATGGGAATATATATTTCAAATATTTAACACAAACAGAGCGATCCTGCTGGGCCGCATTAGATAAATCACATTTTGTGTTTGGGCATCCAAAATTGATTGACCCACAAAATGGGAAGAGAGAGAGGGAGGGAGAGGGGAGGAGGTAGGGGGGCATTATTCTAATGCATTTTTATTGACAATGTAATCGCAACGGCATACAGCAGCCGCCGCAGCAGCGGCAGCATAAATAACAACAATAACAATTACATGGTCCGGAGAAGAGGCCAAAAATCAGCAGGCAATGGTGCGGTCAACAGCATTTGTAATGCCAAATTACAACCAACGGGACATAGTGTTTGATCAGTAGACCCAACTGCCATTGCCCCTTGACCCTTCTCCATATAATATGTACACGCAAATGCCTACATATATGCAAATTGTGAATCATGCTGATTAGCCAGAAAAGAACAAAAAATGTGGCAAAATATAAAAAAAGAAATAAATAACCTTAAAAGAACAAAATACATAAGTTTATCCTGCAGCTAGACACATTGAACTTGCTCTTGGCCTTGTCAGTCTATGGCTTTTGCGGAGCCAATTTTATTTTTGCCAAAAAATTTAGGAAATTATAAATTATTCCATTTCATTTGGATTTCCTGGTGCTTGTCATATTTATGCTGCACAAAACCTTTAGTTGAGTTCAGAGCAGTTCGGCGACTTGATCTTGCCTGCAGTTTTCCCCAACCAGTTCTAGCTATTTTGCAAGGTCGATAGCCGGAAATTGTTTAGTTTTGCCGGAACCTGCAATTCTAGCTTTAAAATCGGGACTTTAAGAATTTGTTCTGAAACCTAAGATATATATATATATCAGTACTTGCCTAGTACTTGTAGCGCTTCGCTGCGCCGTCATCAGTATAGCCTTTTTAATTTGGGGGACACAATAGAGCCCACAAAGCACGCACAGTTAATTTTTGTATATAAAAATTTTTTTTTTTTATACATCATCTACTTCTAATTCAAATGCAAAATATTCTTTAACTTCGAAATCGTTGTCATCATCTGCTGTTGCGTCTGCCATCTCAAATGGAGGTGACTCCAAAAGCGCAATAGCTTCTTCTGAAAGTTTGCGTGCCTTTCCAATTTTTTTTTGAGGATATGCTTGATAGAAGCGGATCAGAAGAATCCAAAGCTCGGTGGAACACGTCTGTTGGGTTGTTCAGTCGGCTATTTTTTCTGGCATGTAAAATTCTATTACGCTTATAATATTTATTACGAGCCTCAGAAGCGTTTTCTCCCAAGCAACCAACAGGAAGTACAGATGATTCAATAATCTGCGCACCGTGAACTAAAATCTTGTGTACCATAGCGGTCATTGGATACCATGGATATTTTCTCATGTGCAAATGGAGAGTTTTATTACAAAACTGTTTGAACTTATTTGCATTAATTTGAAACTCGCATGAAAAAACTGTTAAAATTAAGTGCAGATTGTTTAGTAACTCTTCATCGATTTTCAATATCGAGGCAAATAGGTCACTGTATTGCCATCATTAGAATTTCCAGATCCGTTCTGGCTTGGTTTGTTTATATGTAATCCCATTTAAGTCCAAAGTTTTCCTTCTATTTCTTTTTTTTTTGCGTGCCAACATTGCGGCTTTGTCAGAATCACTACTGATACGCCATTTCTGAAAACCAATTCGGTATGAAATGTTTAAAACAAACTCTAAGTATCGAATCCATGCATGAAGAGGACTAACTCCGAACTAAAGAGTATTAGGATTTGGCTTAACGTCCGTTATCTTCAAAAAGTCTTTTGGACTAGCACCGCAAATTGGACATGATTGGGTGGAGCTTGTCCCGGTTATAGTATTTAATACTTTGCCATCTATAAGAGTCATGTGTAAATCGTAAACAACTTCAACTTTCATTTGACCTTCTTCTTCATAAAAAAATGGTTTTAAGTTTTCAATTTGAAAATCTAAAAGCGCTTTTGAATTTAAAATGTGTTCCCGACTTTCTTTGGTGAACTCTATTTTTAAGGGCCTGTGGGTTACGGTTTCTTCAGATAATTCGTCCAAGTTGATCGATCATTTGAAGATGAATTATTGTCGTGATAAACAAAGATTGGTCCCGGCTTTTTGGTTCCGGTTCATTAAATCTTTGCTTGTAGATACTTTGTCCGGTCGAACCGTCAAATCCATAGCCTATTGTTAGCATTATGTTACCAATATTAGAAAATTGTTCAAAAACTGGCTTTTGAAATAAAATTATTCTGTATGCGGTGTGGTCCAGTAAGTTCTGCAATGGAACTTCGGCAATAGTTTCGGAGACTCTTATTTCCAGATCCCTGCACTTTTTCTTAGCTTCCTACACCTTATCATAGCTTGGATAAATGTGGCAATTCTTTTCCATATTCATTAATCGAATGTTATTATATTGTTACTTGGAAAACGAATTTTTAACAATAAAGGCTAAGGCCTCATCAGCTGACAGTAAAATTAGCTGTTTCTGTGAAAGTTGTTCCGTTAATTTTGATATGCTAGATGTATTTAATGTTGCTTTTAGAATTAGTGAAATGTCTTTATCTGCAGACTTCTTTGCAGACATGGCAGCCCGCATGCATAAGGAGATTTGGTGAATTATCTTTCGAAAGATCAGAAGCTAACTTTCTTTTTAAACGCGATCCTGCTTCTTCATATGCTAGAAGAGGCCGTCCACTTTTATTTCCAGCATTGTCCTTTTTTGGGATAAATGATATTAATTAAATACAACACCAAACAAAAGCATTTCTAATTTCGGCACTCTACACTATACATACCTTGATGAATATTTTGCATATTTAATAACGCAGTAATATATAATCTTGTTAGAATGGCTAATAGTCAAACATTCACAAGGCACAACAGCCTCGCGCAAACAGCTGATTTTAGGCCGCTGTCAAAAACCAGGGATGGCCAAAAAAATTTTTTTTTAATATTATTTATTTATTTACAAATTTAGATATAATATTCAATATTAAATCTAAGAGGTTTGAGTGGAGCTTAGAGTACTAGTAGCTAAACCTTCGACCCTATAATGTGTTTATATGTTGTCTAATATTTTACAATGTTTAAGGAAAGTATAAATTCTATTAATGTTTTGAGTTGTGGGTAATATTAAGCTATCGGAAGGAGATGTGCCTAAAAATATTCGGGCTCTTATATCATTGTAGTTTTGACAGTCTGTGAGAGTGTGGTCGGTTGTGATGACTGCTCCGCATCTGCAAGTTGGAGCTGTGGATCTTTTGAGTAGGTGCTCATGTGTCATAGCTGTGTGCCCTATGCGGAGTCTAATGCATGCTGACCATTTGGGTTTGGATATGTTTGATGGTATTTTTACGCCTGTACAGTTAAGATTAAAGTTCCGGTACCGGTGGTTGAAGGTAGACCAGTCTTCCATCTTTAGTGCAAGTAGATGTTCGTGAATTTTGCGCTTCAGGGATGCGTCGTTCAGCGGTGCGATTGTAACTAGGGGTGCCGATAGAGCATATCGGGCTGCCTGGTCGGCGTTCTCATTTCCTGTGATGCCCATGTGACTGGGGGTCCAGAAAAGAACAATCTTTCCTCTATTTTTTATTATGAGGTTTCGAGTTTGCGCTATGGTCTCGTTTCCAGCGTTTAGGTTTTTTTACAGCTTCGATGGTGGACAGGCTGTCCGTACAGACAACATGGCGATTTCCGGATGATTGTGCGGTTTGCAAGCATTTAAAATTGCATGCGCTTCAGCGTCAAACACCGATGCACATTCTGGTAATATTCCGCAGGACACGATAGTGTTGTTGTAGTCGACGGCCGCAAAGGCTGCCCTGCCATTACGTAAGGAACCATCGGTAAAAAGCCATCTCCAGTTTTCGTATTTTTGACTCTCTTCTAGAAACAGTTGCTTGTAGACAGTTTGACTTGTATTTCCTTTTTTATGCTCGTGCAATCGAGTGTTGGTATAGGAGCTGTGGAGATGCCAGGGCGGGTAGCAGCTGACCTTGGATAAAGGTGGAATGTTGGAGGAGTTAATTTCCTTGGCAAATTCTGCGACTCTTCGGATTGTAGACTTAACTCTATATGACCTTTTGGCTTTGATGGCACTGATGTAGTGTTTGTGAAGAAGTCCGTTTGGTGTGTGTTGTAGTTTTGGGATCAGTTTGTAGGTGGCTTCAGCTAGTCGTTCTGGAACGGACGGGAGTCCGGATTCGGCTAAGTTGCATTTGATGGTCGATGTGGGAAACGCGTTAAGGCAACGACGAACTGCTGCGTGGTAAGGAGGCTGAATTTTTTTAATATGAGTTTTGGCGCTCCATCCGTAGATAGGCGTAGTTAGCGAAGATAAGCGATGATGCGATTGGTAGATAACTAAGAACGAAGGCTGACGGAGAAGACGTGCGCGCTCGTTGAGAGTTAGTCGATGACTGTTTTTAATATTATTATTAAGGGTAGGCATTTATTTAACGGAAATAATAAAAAAATTATGAAATTATTAAAAAATAATTTTGGACTTTATGCCAAAAAAAAGGCCGTTTCGCCCAAAGTGCATCGGTTGGAATTCATCGACTTACTACTTTGCCTATTCCCCGTTACAACTATGCTGCTGGGTTTTTCCTCCAATGTCCACCCACATCCCACCCACCGTTACCCTTAACATTATCGTTATCGTTATCGTTATCGTTATCGTTATCGTTATCGTTATCGTTATCGTTATCGTTATCGTTATCGTTATCGTTATCGTTATCGTTATCGTTATCGTTATCGTTATCGTTATCGTTATCGTTATCGTTATCGTTTTCGTTATGCGTTATCGTTATCGTTATCGTTATCGTTATCGTTATCGTTATCGTTATCGTTATCGTTATCGTTATCGTTATCGTTATCGTTATCGTTATCGTTATCGTTATCGTTATCGTTATCCGTTATCGTTATCGTTATCGTTATCGTTATCGTTATCGTTATCGTTATCGTTATCGTTATCGTTATCGTTATCGTTATCGTGTTCGTTATCGTTATCGTTATCGTTGATCGTTATCGTTATCGTTATCGTTATCGTTATCGTTATCGTTACCGTTACCGTTACCGCCCCATTTTATCCTTACAAACCGAGTTTCAAGTCAAATCGGATGAAAAATAGTTTTTTGCAAATAGAATTTTCTGGTAATTTTCACCCCTTGGGGTCGGATTTTCAGACATTGAAAAATCACATTTCAAATTATTTCGTATTCTATACCTACAAACCGAGCATTTGCACAGCCTAATGGCGGATTTTCCGACATTGAAAAATCATTTTTGCTGGCAGAATTATTCCGGCATTTTCACACCCTGTAGGCGGATTTTCCGAGTTTCAAGCAAATCGGATGAAAAATAGTTAATTGCAAACAGAATTTTCCGGTAATTTTCACGCCTTGCGGGGCGGGTTTTCCGATATTTTTTCCTATTCTATCCCTACAAACTGAGTTTCAAGCCAATTGGATGAACTATAGTTTTTTGCATACAGAATTTTCCGGGAATTTTCCAAAATCGGGAAAACACGTTTCGCGTACTATGCTTACAAACCAAATTTCAAGTCTATCGGATGAAAAAAAATTTTCCCATACAAACTTTTTCGACACTTTTTCACCCTCTTGGGGGTGGAATTTTCCAAGAAACCCCGTCTTAGTACTCACTTTCAACACTAATCGAAACTCCTGTCCAAATCTCAGCCTTCTTTCTCTTACCGTTCGCGCTCTGCGTTGATTGCCAATCAGTGAATCAGTCAGTCAGTCAGTCAGTCAGTCAGGACAAACTCTTTTATATATAGAAAAGAAGATATAAACATAATAATCTTACAGGTTCTTGGAAATGATTATATTAAATTTCTTGTAACAACCTTCTGACCCTCCCTCCCTCCAGCAGATCTTTGCGGGTTTCAAATCAAATTTCCTTTCAAATTTGATCAACTTGGCAGCCCCGAGTTAAAATGTTGAATTTTTTTTTGCATCAAAACTGTAATTGTTATTACCTGAAAACTTCTTTAGAAACTATTCAAGCTTCGCTTGCATTTCAATTAGCATTGAAAATTAGAAACTCAACAAAAAAGAAACTTAAAAATGCAATCAAAATTCTTAAAGACCTCCAGCAACCTCTTGTTCTGCTCTTTGAATTTCCTGCCATGGCGTTGCGTTTATTGGTTATTAACCCATTCGTCAATAAAGATAGACATCGATATTTTGATGGTGGTTGTTGTTGTTTTTTGTTTCTTTCAAGTGTTTATTAAAACCAGCTAATGAGCCACATGGACACGTACAACCAGCAGCAAAGACAAATGATAATAAAAAAAAAGAAGAAGTTACTAAACTTTTATGAGAAAATTTTCAAAATTAATATGCCAAAGAGGTAACAACTGAAGAATTTATTGTGCAGTGAGTGCAGTCCGTAAGCGATCAAGGCCAATGGTGGTTGTGGGGGAGGCTAGTCCATTGGACCTACTCTTCACATTTGCATAAACTGAGTGTTGCATACACAAAAACCCACCAAATGGCCACAGAGACAAAGACGGAGCCATAGCCAGGTGCAAATTGGTAGGCACAGGCCCACAAATACATACATACATACATATGTTGGGTTTGTGAGTTTTGCGGCGACAATTCCACAACGCGCGGCTTCTGACTCGACTGGAGTCGGTTGAGTCTCTTGTGCATGTGTTGTGCTATCATTAGACATTTCCGGTCTTTGACTGCACTCACATGCACACAACCACACACACACACACACACACACACACACAGACACACACACTACGTTTTTGGTGGGTTTAGCCCATATGCCGTACATATGATTTCAAGTTCCTTTGACAGGTAGTAAAAACCATGCTGTCTCATGCTTACTTTTTGGGTGTTTACTGTCATTTGTTGTGTGCATTTAGTTTAAATCCAGCCTCCTTCTTAGAGAGGGGTGAGTTTTATATGAAATAGAAAACCGGTAGAAATTTGATCTGAATGTGGGAATGAATTTTACCAGAATTGGCTCAAGTATTGCCTATTCTTATTTTTCAGACGCAGACTCAGAAAGTTTTTATACGAACCTTCAATCAAAAAACCAATTTTGGATCAGTGAATTTTAGAAGCGTTTGAGTTTGTAACAAAGACTTATACCGAAAAACCACTCTAGAGCCAGATCCGGACGACTATAGCATATAGCTGAACTAGGAACGATCGGTCGAAAAAGTAGTTTTAGTAAGAAAAACTTTTTTGTTTTCAATGCAAACGCCCCCAAACGTATTGAACAGTTTTCTATACATTCACATAATTCCACCAAGTTTGATGAATAACGGACAACTGTATAGTAGAGCTGCCATACAACAGTTAGGTCTAAAAAAAGTCTTAGTAGGAAAAACTTTGCTGTTATCCATGCTATCGCTCCCAAACTTGTTATTAGTCAATATTACATGCTACCACACAATTTTGATCCAAATCGGTTAACTATATAGTATAGCTGCCATATAAAATAGAGTTCTGAAAAAAGTCTTAGTAGGAAAAACTTTTTTGTTATCCATTGTATCGCTCCCAAACTTGTTACTGATCAGTATTATATGCTACCACACAATTCTGCCAAGTTTCATCCAAATCGCATGACCATAGCATATAGCTGCCATAGGACCGATCGGTCGGAAAATGGGTCTTTGTAAAAAAAACTTTTTGTTTTCAATGCTAGCTTTATAAAACTCTGCCATTATTAATATTATATGCTTTCAAACAGATTTGCAAAATTTTGGTCAAAATCGGATGACTATATCTTATAGCTGTCATAGGAACCATCGGTCGAAAAATGGATCTTAGTGAGAAAAACTTTTTTATTTTCAATGTTAGCGTCTATAAACTCTGCCATTATTAATATTATATGCTTTAAAACTGATTTGCAAATTTTGGTCAAGATCGGATGACTATATCTTATAGCTGTCATAGGAACCATCGGTCGGAAAATGGGTCTTAGTAAGAAAAACTCTTTTGTTTTCAATGCTAGCTTCATAAAACTCGGCCATTATTCATATTATATGCTTTCAAACTGATTTGCAAATTTTGGTCAAAATCGGATGACTATATCTTATAGCTGCCATAGGACCGATCGGTTGGAAAATGGGTCTTAATGAGAAAAACTTTTATGTTTTAAATGCTAGCGTCATAAAACTCGGTCATTATTAATATTATATGCTTTTAAACAGAATTGCAAATTTTGGTCAAAATCGGATGATTATATCTTATAGCTGCCATAGGACCGATCGGTCGGAAAATGGGTCTTAACGAGAAAAACTTTTTTGTTTTCAATGTTAACGTCTATAAACTCTACCATTATTAATATTATATGCTTTCAAACTGATTTGCAAATTTTGGTCAAGATCGGATGACTATATCTTATAGCTGTCATAGGAACCATCGGTCAGAAAATGGATCTTATTGAGAAAACCTTTTTTGTTTTCAATGAAAGCGTTCTTAAACTCTACCATTATTAATATTATATGCTTTCAAGCAGATTTGCAAATTTTGGTAAATATCGGATGACTATATCTTACAGCTGCCATAGGACCGATCGGTCGGAAAATAGGTCTTAGTGAAAAAAACTTATTTGTTTTCAAGTATTTCGTTCTTAAGGTCGTTGATTATTAATATTAAAAGCTTTCAAACTAATTTGAAAAAGTTGATTGACATCGGGTGACTATATTTTATCGACCGATTGGACGAAAATGGGTCTTAGTAAGAATTTTTGTTTTGTTTTTAATGTTAGCGTCCTTAAACTCACTGAGTACTAATTTTATATGCTTTTAAATAGATTTGCCAAATTTGGTAGAAATCGGATGACTATATGTTATAGCTGCCATAGAACCGATCGGTCGAAAAATGGATCTTAGTGAGAAAAACCTTTTTTGTTTTAAAATTTATCTTTCTTAAACTCGGCGATTGTTAATTTGTTATGTTTTCAAAAAGATTCCCGAAATTTGTTCGAAATCAGATGATTATCTGTCGGAAAATTGGATTTACTTACAAAAATGTGTGATTTTTTTTGACATTTTAAAACCAGCATTTTTCAAGCGTATAAAAACTTCGGCACTGACGCAGTTAGCTTGTCCTTCTCGTTTTAGTATCAAATAGCAAAGTATCCAAATGTATCGTAAATGAAAACCATTGTAATTGTCCAATTGTAAATGGTAACAAAACCCTTTTGATTATTTAATGATCGAACTCAACAACAACAAATTATCTAGTGTTATCAGCGCTTTGAAATGATGAGAAAATAAATGGTGGATAAAACGGTCAAAACTAATTGCGTAAACGGTCATAGGTAAAGGATAAAAAGGGGATACAACTAGGCAAATGAATATAAATTGTGTACACAAAACCCTCTGCCCCATCATGCATAAACAACTCAGAGGAGGAATGGAAAAAAGTGGCCACAATTAAGTGCGCGCCGGCAAGAAGACAGCAACAACATCAACAACCACCACTCTTTGTGTGAAAGCCGCAAGAATAGGGAGTTGCTAGGTTGGTTGGTTAGTTGGTGCATCAAAATGCAAACACCAGCAACTTCAAATGTGCAGCAACGTGCCCAAGCACTGGCTCCAGGTTTCTCTTTGTTATTGTTGTTGTTTTTCGGTTTGTCGCGCTGGGGGCTTATTTAATATTTAAAAGCGTCAACAACTCGCTCGAGGCACGGCGGCCCAACAAAATGAACAATAAAAAAGTCGTCGGAGTGGGCACATGGTCGGTCGTGCCCGTGATTCGTGTCTCTGGTAAAGATGATAAAACGTGTAAAAGAATGCAAAATGTGTGCATAATCAAATTAGCGACGCCAAGTGGCCAAGGTAAAAAAGGGAATCGTACAACTCACCTTTGGCCACCTCCAACGTGTAACGTAAAGGATACGTGGGACATGGCAACTCGTTGGCAAAGTTGTCGTAGCCCGTTTTGGTTTGGTTAAGTAGGTTAAAGATAAAAACGTGCAAACGCAAAATTAAAGTTAACATTTTTGTCCAACCAAAAGGATTAAGTATATTTGGATGCATGCCAATGTCCAATGGGACGGAGGCCAAAGACAATAAACTTGAACAGTTGAACTGACACAAAGATTAGAAAAAAATAGATAAATATAATTCATAATTTTAGATGAGTTTTTAATAGAATTGTTGCCTTCTTTTCAAATTTATAAATAGCTATTGTATGTGGGTGTGTTGCCCCCATGGATATGACGTGTCAAGGTTACGAATGACTGAAAATATGCTAAAATTTCATCACTCTGTTTTTTGATCAAATTAAATTATGTTGGCTGATTTGGTGGGGAGTTGGGTTATTTGTATGTGTGTGTGTGTGTGCTAGCCAAATACAATTTATTGATTGCTTTTCATATGTGGTGTGCTGGATGCGTGACAAGCACAAATTTGTTTTCAAGTTCAAGACAATTGCTGATGTCGCCGCCTCAACACAACACAACTCTGCTGCTGCTGCTGCTGCTGCAACTGCTCCGTGGCACGCTAATGGACCTAATTATGCTCCATTCCTGGTCAGGGGAGGGACAGACGCGAATGCACAGAAGAAGGACCAAACTAAACGACAATTAATGACAGTGCAATGATAGAAGAGGGCCAACGGCGGTGAGGCAAAGAGAAGGAGTTAGCCAGCTTCTAAAGGCCTGCGTCTAATGACTTTTAAATGCGTTAAGACGACAACAACCAAGAAAGACAAACAACAAACAAGAACAAATAAAACTAAAAGATGAAGAAAATATGAGAAAAATCAAGTAAACTTAAGTAGAAGTTAGAGGGGGGGCTTAGAGCAACGACAAGGGGCATACCCTTGAAAATAGATATGGGCAAGTCCACCGAGACCAAAAATTGAAAAGTTTATGCTCTGTACCAAATGTACCTAGAGTATGTTATGTATGTTCATGTTGTCCACCGACCCCCTACCCGTGCGTAAAATATTCTTCGCCTAGCCGGCCTTGCAACTGCATATCCACAATCGCAACATTGGTCAATCAGTCACCAGTTCCGCCAATTTACACTCCACTCAGCCGACTCTGCAACTACATGTAACCGATCTCATATTGGTTTAGCATCCGAACAATTTTTCAGATCTTACATTGTACGCAGACGGCCAGACAATGGTTCATACTTATGAAATTACGCAGCTGTATATGAATCTTCATCGCCGATGTTCATGCACAACGATCCTCATACCTGATCGACCACTAGCAACCTGCAACAACTCGAAATGCTCTTTGTTCGGCAATTGAAGCCATGCTGAGTCTACCTACAAGTTCTCGAACTCAACACTAAGTCCACAGCAAATGGCAAACAAAGTCCACAACGAGTGGCAAACAAAAGTCTCTACGCGGGGTACAATACCCAGTACTATTGACTCTGTAACCTTATTCCTGCTTGTGCGAACTTGCTTATCGACGCCCACTCAAAGCAACAGCCTCAACCGAGGTTATCTGTACTCAGTGCACATGCTCAGTACTACGAATTCATCAGTTTCTCTACTCAACGGAAACAGTTCGTCGACTCAACTACGTAACAAACATCACAGCGAGAATCATACACAAGGTTTCCTCCACATTGGGACTTATACAAATCCTGTAGATGATCACCCCCGGACATTCATCCCAGACAAACCACAAGTTTCTAAGATCATTTGTTCCCACATGTATCAGCAGCACGACAACCCGTGCATCATCACTAACGCGGCTGGCGGCCGCATTGCGCTTAACAATCATACAGTAATTGTTAGCATTTAAGTTATATTCAATAAACTAAGTCACACCTATTAAACCTGGTGGCTAAAATGGTCACAGTAGTGTCGCTATCTATTGGTCAGTTTTGAAATGTGGCCACTTTAATTATTTAATGTACAACACAGTTTAGGTTTTGTGGTTTTATTGCTTGGTATATAACAGAATGCAAAGAGTTGAGTGTGTAAATGTGTGAGTTAGAGATGTGAAACTAGTTGAAACTGTGACTGGAACTGCGATGGGAGCTGAATGAACTGGAACTGCCGCAGAAAATCACATAGTGGCGCCATCTATTGGTCAAGTTATGACCAAAAGAAAGTTCGTTTGCGCAGCGCAGCAGCAGCGCTGCTACTGCAGGGTGCAGAGTTTATTACATTGGGCCTTGACTGACTTTCTATCTTGTTTTTCCCCTTCCTTTTGCTACTCTTTACTTTTCTTTATTTTCTTTCTGTCAGCTCATTGAAGATAGGCAAAGATTGCTGATGATTGAATTGTGGAAATTCATGAAATAGCTATACGATTTATGATTGATTATCAAAAGGTTACTATTAGCCACTTTCACATAAATATGGTGATTTCAAACCGAATTTAGTACTAGTAAAGAGACTCCAAATAACAAAACTTTTGTGGAAATGGAATTGAGAACATGGCTGTTTGTTTCCTTTCTTTTACCTACTTTCTTCTTTCTTATTCTTTTCTTTATTTCTTCGTCTTTTCTATTATTTCAATAGTATCTTCTCTTGCTTCTGTTTCCTACTTTGTCCCATATATATTTTGTTCCTCTTCTTGGTGTTTTTTTTTATACCCTCAACTGCATTCTTTTTCCTACCTTCCTTTCGCTGTCTTCCAACTCAAATTTTGACAATTTTTCTTTTCTTTTCTTTGGAATTTTTGGCAAAAATTTGTCTACCTTCATCTCATCTCCACTTGAAATACCAAAGACCCTTCAATCGGTAGCGAGAACCTAGCCTCGGGCGGGTGGGCGCGCGTGTGTGTGGTTTAGTAGCCATTGGACTGATGAGCAGCAGCCGAGCGTCATCGACATCGTTGGCGGCCAAAAGTCAAAGGGCTTTATGCTAATTGCTTGTAAACTCCGACTCTGTTCCTCACTCTGATGGTGGTGGTGGTGGTGGTGGTGGTGGCGGTGGTGTGCGTGCGTGACTGTCTAGTCTTATTTTAAATATGAACTTCCTGTTTGCATTTAAGCAAGAGACACACAACGCTGAGACTACTCCTCTACTTATCCCCAGATCCAGGGCAATGCTGCTGCTGCTGCTGCAGCTCTGTCCGTCAAACAGACGAAATGTTTGTGCGTTGCTTTATTTTCTCTCTTGCTTTCTGTTTTTTGTTGTTGTTGTTTTTATTCTGTGTTAAATTGATGTTTGGTTTTTGTTTTTGAGGGACCTTAAAGCGTCGACTGTGGCTATTTCCAGTGAATTATAATCGGGCCGAACAGCAGCAACCATATCAATTAAAAAGATCTTGTTCGTTTACTGAATTAAACTGCTGCTAGTTTGTGTGTGTGTTGTGTGTGTGTGTGTATGTGTGTGTGTTTCTGGGGCCATTTTGTACATAATTATCCCTTATCACGCTTATTATAAATGCTACTTAATTGCGTTAAAGTTTACTGACCAAAAGATTTAACATGATTCGAGTCAAGTTCCTTGATACTTTGTTGCTCTGGCAAAGATTTTACCTTTTTTCGTTTATTTTTTTTATACTCGTAGAGTAAAAAGAGGGACAAATGTATGTAACAGGCATCTCTAATTTAAAAACAGGCTGCAAACTTGTTAAATTTTTGGTGAAGGTTCGAATCTATTCGGTTCGTGGACCCAAGGCTTTGGTTCGTGTCTGGGTTCATAGATTGTTAAATAGTTGACAGATTTTTCCCTCAACATTCGACATGTATTTGATCAGGAGAACGCGTCCAAATTACCAAGCTATGTACATATGTGAATCGTCAATTCGACTGGACCACATTCCTTATTGTTATCATTCATAGGTGTGTCTTTCAAAAGTGCCTGATCTTTGAATTTTGCAAGTCTCACCTTCTACGTACATACATTTCTGATCATATTTGTATCTTTTTTGAGTCCTCTGTCTGATTAAAATAGTCATAAATGATAGTTTTGTCGGGAGTATATGTTGCCCAAGCCGAGAATCTTCTTAAACGAGTCGTACGATGATATGTTGTCCAGGAATGGACTGAGAAGGCATCCTTGCTTTACGCCGGTGTTGTTTGGGAACCAGTCCGAGAGTTAACATCCGTCCCATATAGAAAAGAGATTATCTTCATAAAGGCTGTCGTAAATACTCCAAAATGACTTAGTTTAAGATATAAGCTATGACGGTTTATGGTATCAAATGCTGCCTTAAAATCAATAAAGCAGATATAGAGCTTTCTTTTCCTGTCTAGGTGTCTAAGTACCGAAGTATCGAAGAACTAATGCTTTCACTTGGAGAAAAAACCAAGTCGATTGTGCTTGATATCAAGCAGTTTTGATGACAAAAGTACGGTAAGACGGAAGAACAAAATACTGAAATCAAGCATGGATATTTGAGACTGAAATAAAGTATAAGTAAAATTGGCTCAAACAGCAGCTCCAGGAGGGCCAGAGCCAAGCTTCTCTCAATCTGTTGGCGTGTGTGCTTATAATTTTTTCGCACAAGAGAAAGGGACCTACAGTTTAACGCCGAATCCGAACGGCAATAGTTAGAGAATTTTTGCTTTTTCATGGCTAGTTACTTCACAGCTGGCGCCAGTAGCTGGTGAAGGTGATCGGGTGTGTAAAAGCTTTTTTCTAAAGAAAGAAAAAAACTTTTTTCTATTTGAGGCGGGATCGAACCCACAAACCTCCCGCACCAGCAGCCACACATACTACTGGTACGCCACGCCCGAGAGACTGAAATGCTTGGTTTTAAATTAAGGCGACTTCATATCAAGCATAGTTCTTCTTGGTTGTCAGCTTCGTACGCGTCGGCGACGCTAAAAGCGAGAGCGAAAATTGCTCACAAGTGCAAAGTCAAGATCAATTGTCTTCTCGTATTCGAGCAGTTTTCGTCTTTCGCCGATTCGTGCTCGATTTCTCTGGCTGTTCTTTTTCATGCTCTTTTTTATACCCTAGTATTGTTTGTAACGCATCTCCGACCACATAAAGTATATATATATTCTTGATCAGCATAACAAGCTGCGTTGATATAGCCATGTCCGTTTGTCTGTCCGTCTGTTTCTATGCTATCTCCTCAGTCAGCTTAAAAGCTATCTTAACCAAACTTTGCACAAAGTCTTATGGTACAAATACGCTAAACATTTGTCGGAACCGGCCGGATCGGATGACTATAGCATATAGCTGCCATAGGAACCATCGCTCGAAAAAGTAGTTTTAGTGAGAAAAACTTTTTGGTTTTCAAAGCAAACGTTCCCAAAACTCGTATTGATGAGTTTTCTATGCTTTTACATAATTTCACCAAATTTGAAGAAAATCGGACAACTATATAGTATAGCTGCCATACAAAAGTTAGGTCTGAAAAAAAGTCTTAGTTGAAAAAACTTTTTTGTTTTCAATGCTATCGCTCCCAAACTTGTTATGGGTCAATATTTTATGCTTCCACACCATTCTGGCAATTTTTATCCAAATCGGATTACTATATCATATAGCTGCCATATGAATTATCGGTCGTAAAACTAATTTTAGTGAGAAAAACTTTTATGTTTTCAAAGTAAACGCCCCCAATCCTTGTATTGATCAGTTTTCTATGCTTTTACACAATTCCACCAAATTTGATGCAAATCGGACAACTATATAGTATAGCTGCCATACAAAAGTTAGGTCTGAAAAAAAGTTTTAGTGGAAAAAACTTTTTTGTTATCCATGCTATCGCTCCCAAACTTGTTACTGATCAATATTATATGCTGCCTCACAGTTCTTATAAGTTTGATACAAATCGGATTACTATATCATATAGCTGCCATATGAATTATCGGTCGTAAAACTAGTTTTAGTGAGAAAAACTTTTTGGTTTTCAAAGCAAACGTCCCCAAACCTTGTATTGATCAGTTTTCTATGCTTTCACATAACTCCACCAAATTGGATGAAAATCGGTCAACTATATAGTACAGCTGCCATACAAAAATTAGGTCTGAAAATAAGTCTTAGTAGGAAAAACTTTTTTGTTTTCAATGCTATAGCTCAGAAACTTGTTACTGGTCAATATTTTATGCTACCACACCATTCTGCCAATTTTGATCCAAATCGGATGACTATAGCATAAAGCTGCCATAGGAAAGATCAGTCGAAAAGACAGTTTTAGTGAAAAAAAACTATTTGGTTTGCAATGGTAGCGTCTTTAAGCTTTCCAGTTAAAAATTGTATGAGTTTCCACACAATTTTGGTGTGTGTTTGGTCAAAATCTGATGAATATATCGTATAGCTGCCATATAACAAACTGTCAAGCAATTGGTCAAAGTAGTGAGGCCATCTATTGCTGAGTTTGGGAAATAGCTCAGCTAAGAATTTTCAACAACAAGCAACAAGGGTATATAAATTTCGTTAGCTTTCCTCTATTTTCTTTGGATGATCCTTAGAATTGTCCCCCGATCATAAACCATCTCACCTGGTGTCTTCTGATCTGATATCAAGCTTCTTCCACATTTTCAACAACTTCTTGGCTCACTCGTTTTGCCCATCTTCTTTCTTTCCACTTCATTGTGGTTCACCTCTTATGGCCATACGGCATTTTTATAAATATTTTTTTTTTTTTTTATTACTACAGCAAACTGCTATAGTATTTAGCAACTGTGTTTGTGCCCACAAATGGTATAACAAAACACGTTCCCAGGAAAACGCGAAGCCGCAAATGATAAAAATAATTTGACAAGCACTGCAAAAATGTAGCAAAATAGTTGGTGCTTTGCTTGGCCCGGAGGAAACGGTGTTCTGTGTGTGTTGGTTGTTGGTTGTGCCCCCCCCTTCATCTGAGCAAACAAACAAATCCCAGCGTCGCTGACACTTCCGTGTTCTCTTCTTCTGCTGCTGCTGCTGCCGCTGCTGCTGTTCAGCTGGTGTTGCTTTCCTTCTTTTTCATTAACAAACAAACAGGGACTAAAGCTCAACCGAACCAGGAAGTGCGCTACAATGCACATTCCACGTTTTTGAGGTTAGACGGCACTCGGTTGACCCCTACAACGCGTTTTGTGTTGGTTTATGGAGCAGAGTTCTTGTTTCCTTTGGCGCTCTGTTCGAGTTCATTATTTTGCTGGAATTCCTATGGTTCTGAAATGTTTTTTGGCCTGCTGCGTAGGTAAAATTTACACTCGGGAAAATCGAAATCTCAGAATTACGTGCCGATCTTAAACTTTAAATATTTGTTCAAAAATTTAGAACCAGTTGATATTTTAAATTTGTATTTTCTTCTTGCATAAATTGCTCTTTGAAGTTGGATAAACACATGGCATATCCCCTGGTTGTCCGTCCTTGTGGCATTATCATGAGATGTTGCAACTCATGTGGCTGTGCATATTTCTAATGATTTACATGTAGTAAGTTACAAAGGCTTTTCTTCTCGATTTTCTGTGTGTGCGTGTGTGTGTGTGTGTCAAACATGTGTGAAGCAGCAGCACACCAAAGCCAACCACCACACCCCCTCACCCCGGGTGTGCAGTTCTTAATTATGACCCAAGCTGGTGGGTGGGAGGGAGATGAGAAGAAAGAGAGGGGGGCTATAGCAAATATGATTTATATGCGAGGTCTTGGCATTTATGTTGTTTGGAATTATTTTAATTTGGTGTTTTTTTTCTGTTTTTGTTTTTTAGGGGTGGAGGGTGGAAATGTATGTGAATTATTAGTTCTACTTACACACTTTAATGGGTTGGGGTCAAAGATTAACATGACGCTGCTGGAGATCATTTCTTAGTTCAACTCGATCAAAAGGCAAACAGCAGCGTCTGTCAATTAAAAGAAACTATGAAAATGGGTTACATGTGAATGAAGATGAAATGAATGCTTACAAATGGAATTGAAATATCATCAAGTCGAAATGAAATGGAAATGAAATTAGGTTTAAAATGATATTGAAAATGACGCTTAAATTTTATTAAAGAGAAACGAATTTAAAATAAATTGAAATTGCCAGCCTATTTATTCAAAACTAAATGGAAATGAAATGAATATGAAGTGAATACTGCCAATATCAGCAACCCTTCTTATATGTATCATCTTAGCCTTCTGTCTGCAGTCAGCAAAATATTAGAAAAGATCATCAAAGAAATGATTTCATCCTTTGTCGATAATACAGATCTACTCCCTAATGAACAGTTCGGATTCCGTAGAAATCACAGCACAATTCATTCGCTAGTCCGAATCAAAAAGATTGTCAAACAGAACTTTAATATGAAGAAGTCTACCGGGATGGTCCTGATGTATATAAAATCTGCTTTTGACTCTGTATGGCACAACGGTCTCGTCTTCAAGATGTGAGCTCTTAACTTTCCGACCGAACTTATTAAAATATTACAAAATTTTCTCAGCAAGCGTTCGTTTTCGCTTTACATTGAACGGGCTGGATGCCCCCAAGGGTCCTGCCTTTCTCCCCTTTTGTATAACATTTATACCTCCGACTTTCCGAATCAAAACGGCTGTACTGCCTCAATATTTGCCAACGACACAGCAATAATTAGCTCAGGACTATTACCAGAAAATATCTCACTCAACCTACAAGAATCTTTTGACTCCCTTCTATCCTTTTTCATAAGATGTAAAATTCTGGTTAACACAGATAAAACCCAAGCCATATACTTCTCCAGAAAAAGATTTCCCAAATAGCCACCTAGATCTGTATGGTACTGATATTCCCTGGGACAAAAAGGTTCGGACAAAAAGGTTCGCGTTGATTTTGTTATGACATTTACCCTCATTCAGGCAGGGACTCGACTGGCATCCTAGGAGCTATCTTAGACCCAAAAGTGAACTTCAAGGACCATGTTGGGTACACCATTGATAAAATCAACACTCTTACCAGAACTCTATATCCCTTCATCAATAGAAACTCAAGGTTATACTTGTTCAGATCGATATTTCAGGCAATAATGTTCTATGGAGCCCCAGTTTGGTCTGATGTTGTGGCCAAATGTCATATTAAGAGATTACAAACTGTTCAAAACAAGCTATTAAAAATGATTTTCAAGCTCCCATTATCCTATCTCCGATTTTGCACCATAAAGCCAATGTAAAAATGATAGCAGACAGACTAAGCCGACTGACAGATAACTTCAATGATAGATGTAGATCAGCGATGCCCAGCCGTTTGCTCTTTGGGTACGTTTTGTTATTGTAATTGCACGGAACATAGGAAATCAATGATCGTATACATGCAGGGCGCGAGGTATACGAAACGATACACATGCTAACGATTGCGTGTGTATGCGGCGCGTAGAACAAAAACCGGTTTTGTTCTCTTCTTTGATTGGTGTTTGCGAGCGCAAGCAAACTGACCAACAATATTTCATTATTGGTATTGGTGCTTATCTTTGTGAGTATTGGTGAGTGCTCTGTCGCGTGCTGCTTTTGGGCATGCCTGATGTAGATATTCAACCTATAACCTCATAAACCAAATAATTATGATAATATAGATAGTTATGAGTAGTGTTAAGTTTTCCCTACAATGTAATATAAATTAATTAAATTTAAAACAATAATACAGTCCATATTCACAACAAAGTAGAATAAGTCCATAGACTTTAACTCTTAAGAAATACGTAATATATATTAGAAGCATACACTTATCATTACAAACCGATGCAATTAATTGAATTGAATTGAATTGTTATCATCTTATGACACTTTTGGAACATGGAATTAAAACAAACATAAATAAAATGGCATCCGAACATAAAGAATACAAATCGGGACGGGCGGAACGGGTTTAAATGGAAAATTCTTGGTCGCGACCGGAACGGCACGGGATTAGTTCAAAATAGCAAAATTTTTCGGGCTCCAACCTATTTTTGTTGGCTTTAGCAAGCTTAAGCACAGCAATGAAAACAATTTATTGATAATTCCTTTATCGTACTATCCAAAAGGTCACACTTACATCCGAATTAATAAATGGTCACACTTATAAAAGCATGTAAAATGGCGTCGCTTAACAAACACCAAATAAAAGCCAAACTTTTAAGTAAAGACAATGATATTAACTTAAAACAGTCATTATCCAAATAAGAAGTGTGTTTTTGTTTATATTTCATTACAAAGTTTAATATGTATATGTAAGTATTATTTTAAGCTGTTCTTTTCTTCATAAATAAATTAAAATATTTTTTTAAAATTTTGTATAAAAAAACGGTCTTCAATTCCCAATAAAATGTTTAAGGTCTAAATCGGGACGTTTCGGCACGGGAAGGTAACGATTTCCCTTCCTGTACCCATCTCTAAATCAAATTACTCAATGTTACATCTGGCTAGCTCAAGGTCTAGGGTTGAGTATAGTTCTTTATAACCAACACAAATCAACAGATATTAATGACAACATTTTGGAATAGCAATTGGGTATGTCCGTTAAAAAACCATAGCCCAAATTCGGGCTGCGAATTAACAACATTGGAATTTCTATGTCTTCATTCGCCGATTGAAAGAGGCTTAAATACTAACTGGAGCTATTCCAAAATGTTGTAATTTATATCTGTTGATTTGTGATGGTTAAAAAGAATTATACTCAACCCTAGACCTTGAGCTAGCCAGATGCAATTTTGACTGAAATCAAAAACAGTCACTAAACCCCATATACATAAATCAAATTACTATACAATGAAAGTAAAATGATAAAGAAATTATTAAGAAATATGAATTCGATAAGAAATGGTACGGTTAAGGATAGGATTGCATTGTATGATAATGAAAATGCAAGGAGTCGTTATAATGTGGAAATAAAGTAAAAGTAAAATGAAAAGAAATTAAAAGTGGAAAATGGAAATAAAGTGGTTATGAGCTGAAAATGAAATGAAAATAAAGTGAAAATGAAGTGAAAATGAAGTAGAAAATGGATAGGAAATGCAGCTGAAATGAAATGGAGATAAAAGGGATATGATACGTTCATAATTGGAAATGAAATAAAAATATATTGGAAATGAAGATGGAATGATATGGCAATGAATTCGTTTTGAATTTGAAATGAAACATAAATGAAATGTAAACGAGATGGAAATAAACGGAACTGAAATGAAAATAGCCCGAAAATATATTGAGATGAGAGGGAAACTATAAGGGAATAAAATGGAGATGGAATTGAAATAGTACGTAAATGAAGCTAGATTATCTAGAATGAAACGGAAATGAGATGGAAATAAATGGAAAAAAATAAAAATAAAATGGAAATGAAATTTGTCTTAACAGGAAATGAATTGGGGATGAAATGGTAATGAAATGAGCATAAAACAGAAATGAAATCGATATAAAAGTAAATAGGAAATAAAGATGAAATTTTGGAGAAATGTAAACGAGATGGAAATAAACGGAACTGAAATGAAAATAACCCGAAAATAAATTAAGATGCCAGGGAAACTATAAGGCAATTAAATGGAGATGGAATTGAAATAATACGTAAATAAATCTAGATTAAATAGAAATAAAACGGAAATGAGATGAAATAATATAGAAATGAAATTAAGTTAGAATAAGATAAAAATGAAACGAAAACAAAATGAAGTTGGGAGGGAAATTACATGAAAACAAAATGTAAATGAAATAAAAATTAAGAAAAAAAAAAATATGATACGGAAATAAATAGAGATGAAATGGTTATAAGAATAGAAAGCAAATGGAGATACAATTTAGATGAAATGAATTAGTGCAAATGAAACGCAAATGAAATAGAATTAAATAAAAGCAAAATGGAAAAATTTAAAATAAAATGGAAATGAAACGAACATAAATCAGAAATGAAATGGAAATAAAAATAGATTGGAAAGAAAGATGAAATTTAGATGAAATGAATTGGTAATTTAGTGGAAATTAATGGAAATAAAATGGAAATTAAATTTAAATGGGTAGAAAAGGAAATGAAATAAAGTGGAGATGAAGTGGCTATGAAATAAGCATAAAACAGAAATGAAATCTATATAAAAGTAAATAGGAAATAGAGATGAAATTTTGGTGAAATGAATTGTTAGCTAAGTGGAAATGAATAGGAAATGATGATGGAAATAAATGAAAAAAAAAATCAAAATAAAATGGAAATGAAATTTGTGTGGATGGGAATGAATTGGGGATGAAATGGTAATGAAATGAACATAAAACACAAATGAAATATATATTATATGAAAAAAGATAAGAAGTAGAAATGAAAGGGCATAGCCGGATTTGAAAGGAAACCGGCCCCCAACGATATTAATTTTTTAAGTATGCAGTTTTAAAGTACAATGCTCGCCACTTGAATAGGACACCCTGTATGCTCTCTTTGAAACTGCTCGTAACTCGAAAACGAAATGGTAGAATAACGGTATTTTTTGCATATTATCTTTGTGCAAGCATTCTTCGCTCTTTCTGGTATATTCCAAGTTTTGGAATAGAATCGTTATAAAGTTGTTTGCACTTTATGTGAGCATTCGCAAAAATTCAATGGAATTTTTGCGCCACTTGACTACAACATGCATTTTATTTGGTCGGTATCGTTGACACGTGCATACAAATTTTGGTTTACTTAAACTTTTTGCTTTAATTGAAGTGTATATAAAATTTAAAAAAATTAAAATGGGGCGTGGCACTTCATTATCTGAGTCGGAGAAAGGAAAAATCCAAGCTTACAAGGATTCTGGCCTTTCTATTGACAAAATAGCAAAAAAAAAAGTCGACAGGAGCCGTCACGCCATAACAAATTTTTTAAATAATGAGGCTAATTATGGTAAAAACATGAAGGGCCGCACCCACAGTGTGCTTACCATCGCGGACAAGCGACTTATATTAAGAGAAGCTTCCAATTCGCACGACTCTTTGGCCAAGATAACGTTAAAGCAAGTTTGACAAGCATGCGTCGTGTTATTAATAATGATACACCCCTGAAGAGACTAAAAATCAAGAAGAAGCCACCTCTTAACCCGGCTCGGAAGTTACCTGGACTTCGGAGTGGCAACGTGTTGTCTTTTCGGACGAAAAAAAGTTTAATTTGGAGGTCCCCGATGGCTACAGCTACTATTTTCATGATCTTCGAAAAGAACCACACCATCTTGATAAGTTGCACAGCAATGCTGGAGGTATTATGGTATGGGGGGCCATTTCCTATTATGGCACCTGTGAGCTTAAATTTATTCCAACCACCATGAATGCGTTGTGTTATAATGGTATATTGAAAGAGGCCTTTCCACACTTCCAAACTCTTTTTGCAAATCTAAAATGGATTTATCAACATGATAATGCCCCTATATATACGGCCCGGATTGTTAAATCGTATATAGCGAGCCAAAACGTGGAGTTATTAAACTGGCCACCATATTCACCGGACTTGAATATCATTGAGAATGTGTGGGGATGGCTAACACGTGAAGTATATGGATCAGGTCAGCAATATTCGAGCGTTCCCGAACTAATTGCAGCTATCAAATTAGCATGGGGCTCGATATCGTTGAATTATTTGGGAAAATTGTATGCATCCCTTCCAGACCGAATGTATGAGGTTTTGGAGAAAAAAGAAGGCTCAACACACTATTAAAAACTTTTTTTGGTTTAAAAACATGTTAGTAATTTCTTATTTAAGTAATATTATTATTTGAAAAGGATTGAAATATTCTTAAATGGTTTTTAGATAAAGTGTCCTATTCAAGTGGTTCAAAATGAAGACTCCAAAATTTGTTACTTATTGGTTAACAATGTTTTTTGTATACTTACAACATTTCAATAATTTTGTAATTTTCGTCTAATTACTACATTTAAATAAACTTTATAAGAAAACAAAAATTATTTTCCTAGATGGCGTGGTTTAGCAGCAATTAACTATAGTAAATCGACTTTAGAGGTGTCCTATTCAAGTGGCGAGCAGTGTAATATAAATAGTAATTTTGTAAATAATGTGTAAATAAAAACCAATAATCCCCGAAGAGTCGGTGGTTTACACTACTGACAATTTTTCTTCAGGTATATTGTTCCAAGCTAACCCATAATTGTGCTTAGTTTGAGTTAAATTGCATCGCGACTTCTCCACTTTTGATGCGATTTACCTCTCCATCTTGACTTGGCCACTCAATGAAGTCCACGTTTTTATCTTGTGACCAATCTCCCTCACAAATTGTCATAAATATTTTAGATCTTGGTCCTGCTGAAACTTGCTCCCATAAGTCGATTATCGGTTGCTGATAAAGTTTTGTTGCATTCTGCTCTTGTTTTTGTTTCATTGAATGCTCTCCTCTTCTAGTTACAATATTGTTCATTCTATGATTGAAATTAAAATATTTCTTTTAAAACTGTCTTTGGACCTTATTTTTCATCCGTCTATGCTCAAATGCAGTTTCCCCCCCCCCCCCCCCCAAGTGCTTTTTATATGCTTGTGAAAGCTTTTGACCAAAATTATTATCTCCTTTTGCATATATAAATAAAATAAAACTCCGTTTTATTTCTCTAAAAATTTGTCGGCTTTTAAGCTGTGCGGTTTAGCAATGGTAACTAAAGTGTATTTTCGGGCTTACCAAATTTTTGCGGTTCGTGAGCGAATGTTTGTGACTTGCTGGACTTGCTGTTTGCTGTAGTGTACTTGATTGACTTTTAAATCGCTTTTCATTTTAATACACCTCTGGACAGAGGCTTTGCTTTATCAAAAAATAAAACGCACGGCAGCAGGACCTGTTTTCGCTCCTCCTCTTACCACCTTTCAAAAAAAAGAAACGAAAAAAAAAATATATAACATTTAACTAAATGCTCGGCCCCGGGGCCGCTGGTTATAATTGTTTTGTTTGTTTGTTGTTTGCTTTTTGTAATTGGTGTGTGTGTGTGTGTTTTTCTTTGCTCATTCTGTGTCATCTTGTTGGAGGGCACTGCTTCACATTTAATTTCTATTTATTTTTGATGGTTTTATGGGTATTTATTTAAAATTTGATTACGTTTAATTATAATTTTTAATGGTTGCATTACATAATTTTTCGTTTCTTTTCTTTCTTTTGCTCACTTGGCTATGGCACACTTTCACAAAACATTCGGTGCTCTGTGCTAAAGGAAACGGGTGGCAAGAGGTGCTGGCATTGGCGCCATCTTGTTTGCTTGTTGTGTACCAAAAGTTGCACTTTTTTAGCCGCACCAGCAAAAACACACTTGAATTTTTGTTGTATTTTCGTTTACAAAGAGTCTTTTACTCTGCCTGTGAAAATAAAGTTTCCTTTGGTGTTTTCTTATTTTGGTTATGGTTTACAAGGAAATAAGTGAAACATTATGTAAAATCTGGTTCCATAATCTAAGCTACGTTTTAGGAATTTTACACACTTTTACTGAACTGTGCAAAATTTTAAAATTTTAAAGAAGAATTTTAAAATTGTTGAAGAATTGTACCTATTTTCAAAAATTTTACAGAAGTCGAAAGAGTTTTTCAAATTTATTGTACAGAGTTTCTGTAATTTTACAGAATTTCATATACTTTTACAGAACTTTGCAGAGTTCTACAGAATTTCACAAAACTTTGCAGAATATCTAAAATTTGACAAATTATCGCCGACTTTTACAGGGTTTTAAAGATTTTATAAAACAATGTGACTGTCATCATAGAACTTTTAACAGGCTCCAGGTCAATAACTTATGTTTTTTGTTCATAACTTTTCTAAAACAGAATTTCTCAGAATTGTTTAAGATTTTACTGAATTTTTCAAGATTTTACTGAATTTTTGAGAATTTTATAGAATTTTATAGAATTTTATAGAATTTTATAGAATTTTGCAGAATTGTTGAAGAAATTTAGAAAACTGTCTAGAATTTTATAGAGTTTTATAGAATTTTATAGAATTTTACAGATTTTAACAGACTTTTACAGAACTTTGCTGAATTTCAATGATGTGTTTTACGAAATTTCCCAGATTTTTTTTTTTTTTACGGAATTTTTCATTTTTTTTTTGTTTACAGATTTTCCAAGATTTTTACAAAATTTTGCTGAATATTGCAGAATTTTAAAGAATTTACAAAATTTTACGGAATTTCCCAGACTTTTTTTATATAGAATTTCAATGACTTTTACAGAACTTTGCTGAATATTGCAAAATTTTAAAGATTTTTGCAAAGTTTTACAGAATTTCTCAGAATTTATCAGGATTTCAAAGAATTTAACAAACCCTTACAAAATTGTAGGTTACTTAACATTACGCTAGGCTACTTTACGTTACGCAAGGTTACGTTAGGTTAGGTTGAGTTAGCTTAGCGTGGATAAGATAACGTTACATTATGTTACCTTACGCTAGGTTACGTTAGGATAGCTTAGGCTTGGTTAGGTTAAACAAGTTTGTTTTCGCTTTGATTAAGTAAGCTTGGGATAGGCTAGATTAAAATAAGTTACGTTGCGCTGCGCTAGGTTACATTAAGTTAGCTTTGGCTAGGTTTTTTTAACGACCTTTATGATAATTAAAACTTTATGTTTTTGCCGGCTCTAGGTCTCGTTATGTTGGTACATAACTTTAAAACAGGGACACACCACACCACAAAGGAGGTTAGTTGACCGAGCAGCTGTTTCAATGGTATCTCTACCTGGTACCTGATACCACAATCAGAAAACAACTCCCTTCTAATGCCTGTAATGCCATAATCGCTTGGGAACTCCAATGCGATTCAACAGCAAAAACCAGACACAACGAGCCAGAGCCGCGCTGTCTGTGGCCTTTGTGCGTGTGTGTGTCCCTCAATGGTCTTACAATGTTAGTGAGAGATATTTCCTCTCCATTGCTAACACAGTGACCAATAAGTCTGAGTGCAGAATTGCATTCAGACAGGGGTTTTTTTTTGTTGTTATAAACGAATCTATTTTTAGTTTCAACAACAACGCCGTGCCTGGCGTTTTATACATACATTTATGTTTTAACGACCTTTATGATAATTAAACCTTCAAGCTTTGCCGGCTCTAACTTTACGTTTCGCTAGGTTACTTAAGGAAAGGTTACTTTAGTTTAGGAAAGGTTATGCTACGTTACGTTACGTTATGTTGCGTTACGTTCCGCTAGGCTACGTTGGGATAGCTAAGGGTAGGTTCGGTTAGTTTACTAAACGCTAGGTTAGGTTGCATTAGGTTACGTTGAGTAACGTAAGGTTACGTTAGGTTAGGTCACGTTAGGTTAGGTTTAGGTTAGGTTACTTAACGTCATGTTACATTACGTTTAGCTAGGTTCGGTTTGGTTAAGTAAGGTTGGTGTAAGTTTAGATTAGGTTACATTACGTTGCGCTACGCTAGGTGACGTTAAGATAGCTTTGGCTAGGTTAAGTTCGTTATCTTAACATCACGCTAGCTTACGTTAGGCTAGGTTGAGTTGGGGCAGTTTACGTTAGTTTAGGAAAGGTAAGGTTACGCTAGAAAAGCTTAGGCTACATTATGTTAGGTTACTTTATAAACAAGGCTGCAAACCAGGGATTAAAACCAAAACGATTTTCGGTATCAGTTGCGTTGTCTAACTCGTCCAATAGCTATATTTCGATTACGGCTATATCATGGAAAACGGACATAGGTTGCTTGTCCGTTTATTACACAGTTAAAAAAGCTTTATGACAATGTAATTGCTTTGACGGAAACTGAAATTCATCCCTCTTTAAACCTATAAAAGTTTGGTAAAGGTTCGATCCGTTGGTTCGAACCCGTGGTAAAGTGTAAGGATAGGTTTGCTGGCAGGTTCCTGTACTGATCGAACCTAAGGTTTTGGTTCGAATTTGGGTTCATAGATTGTTAAATAATTGACAGATTTTTGCCTTTAATTTCGGTCAAAAGTTAGACATAGTTTTGTACAGGAGAACGTGGCCAGAGAACCCAGCTATGTATGTAAGTCGTTAAGTCGACTGGACCATATTCCTTATGGTTATCATAGGTGATCTAAAAAGTCTTTCAAAAGTGCTTGGTCAGCATTTCATGAAATTTCTGATCACTTTTGAGCCCTCTGTCTGATTAAAATAGTTATAATTGATACTTTTGTCGGGAGTCGTATTGAAGAGTCGTTTATTCCTCATTGATATGATCAGCTGCGACTTATTTTCGAGTCATATTTCCAATCATTTGCACGTCTTTTCCGAGTCGTAGTTCAATAAATTACATTTTGAGCGTATGCATCAGTCATTTATCTATGATTAACCTCTTTTCAACTATCAAGGAGCTCAAAAAAGTCACATCAAGGCGATTCATGTTAAAATAATCTTCCAAAATCTAAGTAGGTAAGTGTACTACATTTGCTTTTCCTTGTTTCAACTTGTCTTACACTCAGAGAAAAAATAGAGAATTTCGCTCTTGAATCAAGAGCATTCGTTCTCAAAAGTACGGTAAGAGTGAAAATTCTTGATCCAAGAGCGAAATTCTTGATTCAAGAGTGTATTTTTGATCCCGACATTCCTGATTCAAGAGTTTCAGCTCTTGATCCAAGTATGAATAATTATTGATTCAAGAGTTTCAGTACTTGATCCAAGAACGAATAATTCTCAAAATAAAAAAATTCAAAAGAATATTTGGGGTGGGGGGTGTGGTAGAGACACTACCGACCCGACCCGACCGACGTTGTCCGTCTCCCTCCCCCCTCCCCACTCACCATTATCAACCAAACCAACCCCAACCACCACCCACCAAACTTTGTTTTAAACTGTGATTGATTTTGAGATAGCCCCACATAGATATTTTTTTTTTGCTTACTCTTCTGGGACTTGAACACGGTACCTCGAAAGACTGAAACACACACAGGCGACGGGCAGCTTAATGAGTTCAGCTAACTTCCGTAAGCCAGAAGACGCGACGAAATCACACTTATAAATAAGCGCAGTTGCCTTTCGTACACATCGCACAACAACAAATTGCGCATGCGCTCTCACTCTCTGCGCTCTCATTCTCTCAACGACCAACTGCGCATGCGCCCTCACTCTCTGCGAGAGCGACTCCAACGCTACTCTCTCAAAGTTAAGTTGCCCTCACAAAAAACAAAATTGAGAACGTTTAGAACGAATTTATCTCGATTCCAAGTGCAAAATTCTTGAAAATTCAAGAGCGACTAATTTTTTTTTCAAGAGCGTTCGTACTCAAATTATTCGTTCTAGTTTTTTCTTAGTGTATGTTTTTCTTTCTTCTCGAAATTGCAATATGAATTGGACTTTAAAAATGCATCTTTATTTATTTATTCAACGATTCTGTACTATCAGTCATGCTCCCATTTTCACTTTCGCAAGTATTTTGCGATTTTAAACCGGTTTTTCGAAAAAATTTGCTTCGAAATCACAAACATTTTTGCGAAAGCGAAAATGGAAACATGGCTGTAAATAGTTTTTTCCGGTCATAATATTGAGAAAGCTATTAAAGATCTTTGAAACTTGACTTAAATGACTGTTTGAACCGAACCATTTTTCTTTGTAGGCAGAGTGTCCACTTCGGGTTTGGGTTCGGGAGCTTAAATATCTGAAAGGTTCGGTTCATGATCCGATTCGAGGGAGCCACAAAACCCCGAACCGAACCGGTTCTTTGCTGTTCGGTTTAGGACCAGTTTACAGCCTTGCTTATAAACCGCTAGGTTACGTTAGTTTAGGTCACGTTAATTTGGTTACGTTACGCTGGGTTACATTTGGTTAGCTAAGGCTAGGTTAGGTAAAGTTAGGCTAGGTTGGGTTTGGATACGTAACGTTATGCTAGGTTATGCTAGGATAGCTTAGGCTAGGTAAGGTTAGCTTAGTTTAAATTAGTTTGGGTTGTGTTGGGTTGGTATAGGTTGTGTTAGGTTAGATTAAGATAGATTAGGTTACGTTGTGTTACGCTAGATTTCGTTACGCTTGGTTACGTTAGGATTGCTTAGCCTAGATTAGGTTCGGAAAGGTTAGGCTAGGTAAGGTAAGGTAAGGTAAAATTAGGCTAGGTTATTGTTATGTTCAGTTAGGTTACATTAGTTTAGGTTAGGATATGTTACGTAACGTTCCGTTAGTTTACTTTTGGATAGCTTAGGCTAGGTTGGGTTAGGTTAGCTAAGCTTATATTATAGATTAGCCTAAATTTTCTCAAACTCCAAAGTTATTAAATTTTTTTTTTTTTTTTGATTTTCATGAATTCTTTTGTGTTGATTTGAATTTGATAAAAATTGTTATATTTTTAATTTCTATTTTACATTTTCCTGTTCTTCAAATGTTTTTCTTCATTTTATTCAGAGCATTTTAATTTCGTATAAAAATTTCCACTACTTGAACTCTTTGCTCTCTTTTTTTTGTTGGGTTTGTTATAATGTTCTTTTTTTTTTTTTTTGTACATTTTTAAGCACTTTGAATTTGCATTTTAATGCGTGAATGTGTAAAGCGTTTTTCTGTGGATTTTCGCTTCAAAGTTAACCGAGATCTGCCCGCCCCCTTCCCACCCACAGAGCCTGCTGCCGATGCCGCTGCCGCTGCCGCTGCCTGTGGTCGTACACTCACTTGGTACAATTTCTTTTATATAAAAATTCATATGTATTTTCTTTTTATATTTTGTTTTCCATTAAATTTGAGGAAAGCAAAGTTGGCTTGCTCTATCTCGCTCTCTTATTCGCTGCTCTGTTGGCTGCTGCCTCTGCTGCTGCTTAATTGAGCATCAATTAAAAGTGTCTCGCCTCATTAAATATATTTGCCTCGTTATGAATAAGTCGTTCGGTATGTGTGTGTATGCATTTGGTTGATGGATTCTGGAAACTGCATTTATCAGTGAAGTTGACGATCTTTCTCGGGGGTTCTTTTAAGAGACATTTTATGAATAGTTATAGGCTAGTAACAAAACTGAATTATCAGTTTCTTTAGTTCAATATGCATAACATTTCAAGAAAATTGTATGTAATTAATGCTGTACAACTGTTAATTTGGGTTTAATTAAGACTTTCAACTTGTGACACTTGGTGCAAATCTAAAAATTTAACTAATAACAATAAATTAATCAAGGGCTTTGACGAACGAAATCGAACAAATGCCTCGTGAGAGAACAAAAAACTGACCTTAGAGAGCAAGCCTCTCCCTCTCTCTCTCTCTCTCTCTATACGTGAGTCGTCTGCGACGCCTGCAGAATTATGAGTTTCTATCCCATGGGAGAGGCTTTTATCATTTTGGACACCACTGATTCAAAGCAAATAAAAATTTTTAAAAAAATTGTTAATAAAATCACGCTCTCACCCAACTTCCACTGGCCCCATCATAACTCTACTTGTTATACTATCATTTATATAAGTCTGTAGTTCCATTGCGTTTAATAGGCAAATATTTTCATTATGCTCCATCGAAGATGTGGTGTGACGCCTGGCTGGCTGCGGCGTACCCAAAATAAAGAAAGAAAGTAACATTTTTTTGGGCTCCGATTACGTTTAATGAGCAAGTGAGTGTTGCCAACAAAAATTACCTCATTTAAAATTAACAAATGTGCAAAATAAAGAAAAGAAAATCAACCAAAATTGTAGAAGGGGAGCTGCTTTCACAATAATAATAATAATGATGATGATGATGATGACCGACTCTTCTGCTCCAGCGAACAAACAGACAAAAGTTAACCAACAAATTTCATATCAGTTCTTCTACTTGAGAAGTAGAGAGGGTCACCATAATAATTAATAAACAAGCATGCGGAAGGAGTAGCAGCAGCTGTCACAAATTCCCACCATCTAAATTGGATAGGCGGGAACCATACGTTAGGTGGAAAATTATTGGCACACACACACACACACAGTAGTTTTTCTTTGTGGCTTTTGTAAAAGTTTTTTTCCCCCAAAACAATTGCCAAAGAAAATTCTATTAACTGAAATGTGCAAGATAGTTAAAAAAAGTTGTGAAAGTGGTATTAAGTGTTGTTGAAAACTTGTTGCCACTTTAAATTTGATTGCAGAATCAATCTAAATTGTTAGAAACTAAATTGAATATTTATTATAGTTTTGACCCAATTAACAAGTTAAAAAAAATTCCAAACAATATTTGAATTCCCCCCATTTAATTTAAACAATTTCGTTCTTCTCTTTTTAGGTAAGTTTTGGATATTCAATGACTTTGATGCGTTTGAAAGCGGTAAGACTTAATTTTAATGTTGCTGAAATCAAACAATTAGACACCAAAATCGCTTAGCACTTTGGGTTTATATAGAGAAAGAGGAAGTTGAATAGAGGAAGATAAAACCAGTTTTAGAAATGGTTTGAGAGAAGAGAAAAAGTGTTGTTATTTCTTTATTTCTATGTATGCAGCAAATTGCCTGCGACTGTTTCTGACTGTTTTCGCTCTGGCTACACCACAACTATAAAAAAAACACATGTCTGCCCGTTGATTCAAATTTAAAAGCAAACAATAAGATTCTTAATAATGCTGAATTTATCAAAATCAAAATAAATCAGTTTGTCAATTAATCAGGTTGAACTCTTTTATATATATAAAGATCAAGGCTCGATTTGGTTCTTGTTTTTTGAGTTCTTCGAACCAGACCATGAACTGATTCTTATAAACTTAAGACCACCTAAACTCTAACCGGAACTAATCAGTTTGGAAACGGACATTTTTCAGTCAAATTTAAGTTCCGTATACATACATATTATGAGTTCGAAAAGGAAATTAAAAGAAAAGTCAAGCTGTGAAATTTCAGTAATATAGTCGCATTTTGGAAGCAGTTGAAGAGGTCGGTATGAAAGATAAATATAGTGAATTGACCAAATTAAAGCCGAGCATTTTGATCAATCCATTCAAATTCATCGCAAAGCTTTCTAAGTATATAATATAATCAAGGTTCGACAAGCGACTTCTTGAAGGATTTGAACCCCTGCATCTAGTATCGATGCTGCAGAGCTGAAACTTGGTATATCTGTGAATTATATTATATAATGCATAATATATAGAAAAAAATGTGGATGATTCTGGACACGCCTACCCTTACTGCCCATATAAGAATGAATTGCGCATACGGACCGTAATTTTGATTTTTTGATTTCCCCTAAAAATACCTCCAAATATTATAGAAATATTATAGAAATATTACCTATTGTTGTGGTTAGTGACCTAAGTTTTGTATACTGGGGGTTATTGCTGGCTCGAGGTCAATGTTTTTAACTTGCTTCATTATAAAATAATAAAACACGATTTTTGGTTTTCCAATATATTTCGAACCCCTTCGGGATTCGTCTTCAGGGAAAAAGCACAGCATCCGCTTTGTCAGCTATGGAATTAAGAAATATTACCACAATTCCGTTATGCAATATTAACATAATACGGTTACATAATAGTTAAAATAAAAGACAACATTCATGTAATATGTGGAAACATATTTATGCAATTTTGTTTATTTAATGCAATGATGAAACTTCAGCCAATATTTTAGTAACAGTTATTCCTGCAGGTCTCAATTGTAATTTAGCTTCCTGAAATCTTCTGTAGCTAGGATATATATGTCCGAATTTTGCTTTTTGTTTTAGATTTCGCATTGAATTATATTGTTTTTTACTCAAAGAATTTTCAAACATAAATTCTAACGCTTCACTAGGAGACAGATGTATGGGTTCTGATGCAAAATGATTTTTATACCCTTGCAATGGGTATTATGATTTTGCCCAGAAGTTTGCAACGCATAGAAATATTCATTTCCGACCCCATAAACTATATATATTCTTGATCAGGGCGACGAGCTGAGTCGATTGAGCTTTGTCCGTCCGTCTGTCTGTCTGTCCGTCTGTTTCTACGCAAACTAGTCTCTCACTTTTAAAGCTATCGAGCTAAAATTTTGCACAGAGTATTCTTTTTACTGCACGCTGCTAATATGTCGGAATGGACCGCATCGGATGACTATATCTTATAGCTGCCATAGGAACCATCGGTCAAATAATGGGTCTTATTGAGAAAAACTTTTTTGTTTTTAATGTTAGCGTTCTTAAACTCGGGCATTATTAATATTATAGGCTTTCAAACAGATTTGCAAATTCTAGTCAAGATCGGATGACTATATCTTATAGCTGCCAAAGGACCGATCGGTCGGAAAATTGGTCTTAGGGAAAACAACTTTTTTGTTTTCAAGTAAATCGTTCTTAAGGTCGCTGATTCTTGATATTACTCGCTTTCAAACTAATTTGAAAAGTTGATCGACATCGGGTAACTATATCGTATAGTTGCCATAGAACCAATCGGTCGAAAATTGTTCTTAGTAAGAAATTTTTTTTTGTTTTTAATGTAAGCGTCCTTAAACTCGCTGATTACTAATTCTGTATGCTTTCAAATACATTTGCAAAATTTGGTCGAAATCGGATGACAATATCTAAAACTATATCGGTCGGAAAATGAGTCTTAGTGAGAAAAACTTTTTTTTTTAAATTTTATCTTTCTTACACTCGGCGATTGTTAATTTGATATGTTTTCAAAAAGATTCGAGAAATTTGTTCGAAATCAGATGTTTATCTGTCGGAAAATGGGCTTAAGTTAGAAAAATTTTTGATTTTTATGTAAGCTTTCTTAAACTCTGACATTTCAAAAACAGCATTTGCAAGGGTATAAAAACTTCGCCACAGACGAAGTAAGCTTGGCCCTCTCGTTTTAACTTCACTTGGTCCATTTGAAGTAAGCATGGGTTTCTTTAGGTCACATTCTGTATCACATTCATTTGTTTTTTGTCGGAAAATATGCATGCTGCTGCATGCATACGAAGACTGGTGCTATTTCCATTATTGCCTGCTAACCCGGAAGCCAACTTTCTTTTCAAACGTTGTCCTGCCTTATTATATGTTAGCTTAAAAAATGTCATATCCAACGATAGCCAATTCGCAAGTCTATTCTTAAATGTTTGGATATTACGGCTACATTTTTTCAGGTTCACCTTAAACTATTTTTCTATGCAGCTTACTTTTAAGTTTATTTCATCCTTTTTCTCATTGCTCAGTCACTTAGTTGCTCAAAAACCCTGCTTTTAATAGCGGAACCATCTCGATGGTTGTTAATCCATATCAGAGAACGGCTTCGTTCGATTGCAAAACGCTCACACATTATTCAACATCCGAATAAACAGGCTTCGCGCTCTATTCATCAACGACGATTGTTTAGAGTGAGCGAAAATATATATATAATAATAAACTCTTGCAAATAATAAACTCTGACAGCTATGCAAAAGAGAGAGATGGAAAGAGTGAAACCTCTCACTCAACGCGGTGGCCGGTCAACGCTGAGTTTTGTTCGATCGAACACATAAACGTCCCATCAAAAAACTCTAGCTGAACCGCTCGATGCGACTGCCGGTTTGAGCTGACTATATTCAGCACTGAGTTCTGTTTGATGAATAAATATGAACATACACCTTGGATCACATAACGCCGCTCGATGCGATTGCGTAGTGAGTTGAATATATTCAGTTCTGAGTTTTGTTGATTGATTAAATGTGAGTAAGAATGAACAAGAAAATAGTGATTTTTGCAGTTCTCTGATCCATATGTCGAGCAGCGTTGCAAGAGAGAACTCAAGCTTACCTACAAGTTGAGAAAAAGCATTATTAACATAAAGTAATATACATTAATAAGTTTATGTTTTAAAACACATTATAATTGATTCCAATGAATTCCAAATTAGTTCTACTCTGTACAAGACGAGCACTTTGGTTAAGTTTTCTCTGTATATGGACAACACAAAACAACACACATTAATGAAATATATCCAACATTATCAAAAACTGGTTCCATTTATACATTCTACATACCCTGTCCTTCAATATTAATTTTTTTTGTAGTAACTTATTGTGCAAATTTATATGATCTGCAAGTCCGCAAAGTTAACAATTTTATTGCAACAGTTCCTTCACTCAACAGCTGACTTCGATTATCGATCAAAATTTTAGGGTTGCCAAACAGTCCAAAATATTATTCGATTCTTTGTATATAGACTATGTAGTTTAAAGGTGTATTATTAAAAATGAGTTTTGTTTCCGTGAAATTTTCGACTTTATGCCAAATAATGTGCCCTGATAATACAAACTGATCGTGTTTAAGATTTCGGTAGGGTTCAACAAAAAATAATACTTTAAAAATCTGAACTATGGCCTAACGATGCTTTAAGGAAAGTTCCAAACAAAAAATGTTGTTCCATTTTGCCTTTTGCAGCCTCGTGACTTTATGACCAAATGCAAAGTTATTCCACATCTTCAAATTTGCCTTTTTAATCAAAGGAAATCGCTTTTGATGATTTATAAGGGCCAGGATATCGGTTGCTAATGATGTTTTCTTGCATCTTCTATGCCTTTCAATTTTTTTTCTTCTGTTTTAGAACGTTGCGAAGTTCTAAAACCGTCGAATTGCTGTTGCATTGCATTTATAACTTTTTCCTTGTTCTCGGAGCTTATGTACAATTCTTCTCTCCTCAGCACCGCAATGATGTTTGCGACCCATCTAATATTAATTTAAAGCTCAGTTAAGCTTTTATTAAAGTAAACATATTCAATTTCATAACTTTTGCAAACAAAATCCATAGAAAAATTTAAATTTTCTTAATTTTATGCAACACGCACCTATTTGAGTGACCAGTCAAAGTGGCCGCTTTTGTTAACTTTTGCAATTCTGAGTTTTTCTTTGACACTTTTTAACTGTACTTCATTCTGTTTTAATGATAAAGCTAAGGTCCCAAAGGCAAATAATTTGCCTACATTTTTATAAAAATTTGTCTAAATAGGCAAATTTAGAGATCTTTTCGGATTATATGCGTATGGAACCATAGTTTTAGTTTTAAGTTCTGAAATATCTGCAGTCATGGCTAGATGGACAAATTTTTTTATCATTATTTAGGCCAGAGATAACCAGAATGAGCTTACGGGTGCGTGAAAACAAATACATTTGTTTTTATTATTTATTTTGTTTCTAAATTTTCTGTCATCTTGTGTAAATTTGGCAACTTAATTTAGATTGTGTAGATATTCTCTTGACTTATCTGTTTATGTAAGTTTGATTGCAGGTGTAATATGTCTGATTATGAGCGAGTTGTTTTGTGATGATATAAAATATGTTTGGTGTCAAGTTTATTGAATGGTAGGTAGTTGCTAAGTTAGTATATTTGTCTGTTGGGAAGCTCCCTAGGGGAAAGTTTTTTGAGGCGTCGTCTTACTCTACTTCCTGCTTTCTTTCGTCTGCGCAGGAGTCTTCTGGCTAGTGTGTTGGGGTGACTTCTTATTCTCTCCACGTTATCACCTGCCTGTTTACAAATGCAGAAAATACAACTCAAGCAAGAACAACCACAAGAAATAGAAAGAGAAACCCGATTTTTGTTTGTGTGTGTGTGGTTGTTGCTGTTTCAAGAAAACGCGCTCGAGGCGAGCGCTGACAACGCATAAGCAACCTTGTTGTTGCATTCGAGTTTGTCGGAGACATAAGAGAGAGAGAGAGAAGAGAGACACCTATGAAATTGCTCCGAAAGAAAGAGAGGAGAGCACGCATATGAAATTGTTGTTGCTTTATGTAAACGAATGCCTGGTTTGCGGAACGGGTGAATATGGTTCATTCGACCTCAACCGCAGCTGTCGCCATCTGTGTGCCAGCCAACATACAAATGGTTGCCAAATTTCTACTTCATGACTGGAGCGAAATGACTAGAAAATGGAACATTTTGTTGCGAAAGATGCAAAACCTGTTTTTAAAGATGAATCAATAACTGGAACACAAACCTTCTAACTAGATTTTATAAGAAGAAAACAAGTGAGAAAGTCGGTCAAGCCCGACTATAATATACTCTGTACCAGTTCAGCCCGCCGCTCGCATTTGTTCCCGTTTATAATATTAAGATTCAAGAAATCGTTATTCAGGAGACACTAAGAGAGGGTCATTGCAAACATTATGGCCCTTCTACACGCAAAAAAAAAAACAAAAAAAAAGTCTTATCCAAGGAGTCACGTGGTTATTGTGAAATTTTTTTTGTTATACGCTCATCTCTAAGTTTCTCTCTCTCTTTTATATTAACTGGCCTTTTAGTGCTCATAACTTGAGTATCGTTTATCCGATCTTTATAATTTCTTTAGCAAATCGATAAGTTATATTGATTACTAAGTATCCCTAGAATGTAAGGTAACGTCGGCAAAATCTGTAAAGATTTCTCCGATTTTTAGTATTTTTAATCCTTTTATATTTCCCTGAAACATGCTTAAATCGTTCTACACGTCAAAACCGCTTGTAAAAACTACATTTTGAGGCCAAACTTGGGTAGTTAACTTTGCATTTTACAATTTACTGAATTGCCAACTTTTCCCACACAAGAAGCCCACACACACACACACACACACATGCGTACTTACATGCGGATTTATATGCAAACGTAAGTTTGTATTGTTTGTTGTGCCCCACCACTTAATATCTTGTTCTTAATGCTGCTTTGCAATTTATGTCAAATTAATTAAGAAGTTGCCGTACAGTCAGAACATTTTATTGTCTTCTGCACTTTAAACTTCGATTCTCTGCCTCTCTTTCTCTTCCTTTTCTCTGTCAATTGTCAGACAATTGCATTGTAACGGTGTATAAGCACACAAAAAGAGTTGGAACAACATAATAATTACCACATAATTATGTAAGTGCAGCTCCTCCCACCCCCTGCCGCTGCCCCTGCCCCTGTCTCGGCACAAAAATCAGACAAAAGACGAAAGTTTATCAAAAGTTGTGCTTGTCTTTTTTTTTTTGTTTTTGTTTTTGTTGGTTTGGGTCAGGAAAAATCTCAACAACAACAGCAGCAGCAGCAGCAGGAATGAAAGGCGTACACATTGCCTAGATATGGGTGGAAAGAAGGGCAACATTCCCGGGCAAATGCCAAACGCGCCGCCCGCACGCAAACTACAAATAACTCAAATAGCTTAACAATGGCGAGTTTAGATTGTCATCTAGAGTGGGTAAGGTGGGTTGCTGTGGTGGTGGTGGTGGTGGTGGGGAGGAGCCATATGCATACATTACAGAGACAGAGATTTGCCGGCCCGTTTAGCCAATTAGTTTACCTCATTTTAATCAAAAGTTTGTATGCATTTAAAACAGATGAAACCAAAAAACCGCACAGAATGAAAATAAGAACACATTTTCATTAGGTTCATTAAATTAATATAATTTTACAAAATTTGATTACGGCTTCAATTGAATTAGATTTAGCAAATAAAGAAGAGGGTGTGGACTCAAAGTAAATACAAATTTTTTTGGGGATTTTCTTTACACAGAGAAAGAAGAGGAAAATTGAATGCAATTATATAAAAGATATTTGTGTTGTTATAACCCCGGAGTATTGAATCGGTGTTCTGCCTTAGTTAAAATTGTTCGAAATGTACTCAAAATATCCCGAAATAGTCTTAAAATCAAGTATTAGTGTTGAACATGTTCAATTGTTCTTTTTTTTTCTAAGTGAGTCAACTCACTTAAATTGCTCACTTGTTCTAGGTCTATGGCGGAAGGTTGCACAAATTTTGTTTGTTTGTTTGTTTTGCCATCGGGACTTCAAAGGGGTGGGTTTCTGTAGCACTGATCGCTTTATTGTTTTTATACCCTTGCAAAGGGTATTATAATTTTGCCCAGAAATTTGCAACGCATAGAAATATTCATTTCCGACCCCATAAACTATATATATTCTTGATCAGGGCGACGAACTGAGTCGATTGAGCGTTTGTCCGTTCGTCTGTGTGTCTGTTTCTACGCAAGCTAGACTCGCAGTTTTAAGGCTATCGAGCTGAAATTTTTCACAGCGTCTTCTTTTTACTGCACGCTGCTGATGTATCGGAACCGACCGGAACGGATGACCATATCTTATAGCTGCTATAGGAACCATCGATCAAAAAATGGGTCTTAGTGAGAAAAACTTTTTTGCTTTCAATGTTAGCGTCCTTAAACTCGGCCATTATAAATATTATATGGTTTTAAACAGTTTTGCAAATTTTGGTCAAAATCGGATTACTATATTTTATATCTGCCATAGGACCGATCGGTCAAAAAATGGGTCTTACTGAGAAAAACTTTTTTGTTTTCAATGTTAGCGTCCTTAAACTCGTCCATTATTAATATTATATGCTTTCAAACAGATTTGCAAACTTTGGTCAAAATCAGATTACTATATCTTATAGCTGCCATAGGTCCGATTGGTCGAAAAATGGGTCTTAGTGAAAGAAACTTTTTTGTTTTTAAGTAAATCGTTCGTAAGGTCGGTGATTCTTAATATTAAACGCTTTCAAACTAATTTGAAAAAGTTGATCGACATCGGGTGACTATATCTTATAGAAATAATCGGTCGAAAATGATTCTTAGTAAGAAATTTATTTTGTTTTTAATGTAAGCGTCCTTAAACTCGCAGATTACTAATTCTATATGCTTTCAAATACATACGCAAAATTTGGTCGAAAGCGAATGACTATATTTTAAGGCTGCCATAGGACCGATCGGTCGGAAAATGTGTCTTACTGAGAAAAACTTTTTTTGTTTTCAATGTTAGCGTCCTCAAGCTCTGCCATTATTAATATTATATGCTTTCAAACAGATTTGCAAATTTTGGTCAAGATCGGATGACTATATCTTATAGCTGCCATAGGAACCATCGGTCAAAAAATGGGTCTTAGTGTGAAAAACTTTTTTGTTTTCAATGTTAGCGATCTTAAACTCGGCCATTATTAATATTATAGTCTTTCAGACAGATTTGCAAATTTTGGTCAAGATCGGAAGACTATATCTTATAGCTGCCATAGGAACCATCGGTCAAAATAGTAGTTTTAGTGAGAAAAACTTTTTTGTCTTCAACGCAAACGTCCCCAATCCTCGTATTTCATAGTTTTCTATGCTTTTACATAATTCCACCAAGTTTTATGAAAATCGGACAACTATATAGTATAGCTGCCATACAAAAGATATGTCTGAGAAAAAGTCTAAGTAGGAAAAACTTGTTTGTTTTCAATGCTAACACTCCCAAACTTGTCACTAATCAATATTATATGCTACTGCACAATTCTACCAAGCTTGATCCAAATCGTATGACTATAGCATACAGCTGCCATAGGAACTATCGGTCGAAAAAGTAGGTCTAGTGAGAAAACCTTTTTTGTTTTCAATGGTAGCGTCTTTATACCTTCCAGTTGTAAATATTATCAGTTTCCACTCAATTTTGGGGAGTTAGTTCAAAATCGGATGAACACATCGTATAGCTGCCATATAACAAACTGTGAAGCAAATGCTCAAAGTAGTGGCACCATCAAGCTACAAGGTTTTTTTTTATTAAAAATGTTTACTTACTCTGCAGAGGGATTCGAACTCGGGGCCCTTAAGCTGAAACACGTTTGGAACGAGGCCTTAGACGGCTGCGCCACGCCGAGCGTGTAAAGCAACGCATCTAATATGTTAGTTGTATTGAATAACGATGTACTTGTATTGAAAACATACACCTAATTTTGCTTGCTTGTAATTCTCAACAACGAATTCCATACTCAGTCCATATAAATAGTGAAATTGAAATTTGCGACGAGAATCACATTCAAGTCTTCAAGGCGATTGTTTTTAGCGATATATCGCTAATTTACCGATTGGATGAAAAAAAAAGTTATACCACATATCGCTTATTTACATACATACATACAAGAGGTATGTAAAGAATGCAATACCTTATTAGGTTATTTACCAACTCTCGTAAAAGCGTAATTGTGTAAATTTACGCGACGCGGCTATTGGGCACACCTTCTGTTTACCCTCGAAATTTTTGGCGTAAATCAGCTGTTTTTTACAGGCTGTGAATTTTGGTGTGAATTTTGTGAGGTAAAGCTTGATACGTAAATGTAAATCAAAATAAAAATGCAAAGAGAAAGTGTACAAGAAGCACTGATTAAGCGAAAAATATACCTAACGCTTCATGAAACAGAATGCATTGATGATAGGTGTAAGATTAAATAAAAAATCTTTAGGTATGGACCATGATGCTGTCGATGAAATCATGGACGAGCTTATGGAGGATAATACTGAAATTGCATGCTGTCGGCTAGGAACCAAGCTCTGTGTGCCCAAATCAGTCAACTGGCAAACCAATGTGCTGCCATTTTTCAATGATGGTCACTTTCTCCAAATGCTCCGTGTCACTAAGAGTCAGTTCGCGTTGATTACCAAATCGACTTAGAACTTGAGTTAGCAATTGCAGTTTTTGGTTTGGAGTCGTCAAAAGAAAATTCATAAATTAGGAAAACTGCAACCATTTCTAGGTCTGGTTAGAGAGTGCTTGAAGCTATTTTGAGGAAAATGTGTCAATTTATTTACTGGCCTGATGCAGCTAACATATGGAGAATGAGTATTAGAGAACAAATTTGCGCTGCCTCTCAATTTTGGTAGTGCTAAACGATAGTGCCCAAAAAGATACTTTACAGAGCCAGTAGGAAAACACAGTGGTTAGAGCGAGACGGACATATTCCCAAATGTATCCAGGGAGCGTAAGTGAGACCGAACAGCTGACCAAATGTATCTACAGCAGGGTTCCCTAAGAAGTGAGCACAGAAAATGTTTAAATGCTTTCTAGCACTGTTTCTCTGCAATATACTGCCCAGGAAGGGATTGGTTTGTAACTGTGACTTGGACTGACTTTCAGAAATTCAGTGAGAAATGACTTCGGCAAACATTCGGCTCTTATACGTGAGAATTACCGAATACGGTCGTCCCCCAGGGGCTATAGCTGGGGAATTCTGATCTAGAGAGCGTAAATGAGAGCGAACAGCTGACTGAGGCAGAGAAAATTTTATCTCTAATACTCATTGCTCCATGGCTAACAGACAATTGATTTGCATTTTTGTTGGTGTGACCGCATATTTTGAAGACTCAAAATGGCTTGATACCAAGTGTTTTTTTTTTTTTTTCGATTCTTTGAATAATTTTACAGCACTTCATCGTTTACACTTTTACTTAACATATTAAACATACCCCAGGGCAGCAAAAAGTTGGTAATTTTTTTCCTGTGTTTTGTTGTTATGTCGTAAACTTTTGGAGTTTACGCTTTTTGATTTACTCTTTTACGAGGGCTGGTGAATACCCTATATGTATTTTGTTTGTGTAAATCGCCAAACTATCAGCAAACTCTCCCCTCAAACTATAGCCAAATTCTCTTTTTGATGAGAGAGATAAGGAACTCGACAAAATGTTTGCAGGGACGTACCTTTGGTACAGAGTATACAAATATTGCATACTTTTCGGAACGCAGGAAAGCTATTAAACATTTCTTCCCCTGAGTAAACGGGTATATCGAAGTCGGGCAGGGCCGACTTTAACTTACGCTCTCGTTTTCCTAAGTGTTTTGCAGAGTTTTAGAGGACACAACCCTTTTTTAAATTTTCAATATCATAATATGAATTTGATCATTTGATGGGTATCAAAATTTAACTAAACTGGAATGAAGGGGAGCCCTGAGAGAGGGCAGGTATAGAACCTAATTTAATGTTTTCAATTTTCCAAAGTTTTAACCACAATTTGGTTAAGTAAATTGCAACATTTAATAGTTATTTCTAAAACAATTGTGCAAATATTTGCATTAGATTTTCCCCTGGCCGACAACCACACATGCCCAGTGACCAGCTTTTGCATTTGCTATTAACAGAAAGTAATTTTGTCGCAAACAAATGAGTCTAGAAAGTGTGTAATTTGTTCTTTGTTTTATTTTTCTTTTTTGTTGTCTCTGTTTTATTATGATGACGATTAGGTGGTTGGTTGGTTGGGTTGGCCGTCACAAAAAAAAAAAAAAAATTGTAATAATAACAGCACGAAAGCCACACAAAGCCAGTAACAAAACAGTGCAGCTTATCGCAGTGTTAAGCGGGGAACAGACCGCCTGAATGAAATGAGCCTTCATGTGTGGCGTTTTGGTTTCTTTTTTTATCTTGATCGGTCCGGACTGTTATCGGTTATCATTGTTTTTTTTTTTTGTGTTGTTTCTGTTCTGTGTTTTGGTTTTGTGTGAAGCCGGTGCCATGTCCAATTTCCTATCGATGATGAATGTTGCTCAGCGATTAGCTAATACCCCCCACCCCAACTACGTGTAGACAAAGGTGCTTTTTGTGTCTTGTGTGGCAATCGAAATGTGGGCCAGGTTGGCCCGGTGGCAAACAAGTTTAGTGTTGACCACCACTCCCCTTTATACAGGCATTTTAACCGCATGCATGCCCCTGGCATGAATCATGCATATTGATCTCTCTCTATGTCTGTGTCTCTGTCTTCCCCCGTTTGTTGTGTGTTGTGAGTCAGTTTTCTGTTTGTTGCCAACTGTTTTGGCCAAGAATGAGAGACGGAAATGGTCAAGCTAAATGTGTGTGTGTGTAAAAACGATCAATGAATCAATGAAATTGGAGCTTACGATGTGAGTAGAAACTTGTCTTTTTGTAAGACATTTACCCTTTACCTTAACCCCATCAACATCATCTGCATTACACTTCACCCCATTCCAACCACTCCCGTCCAGACCAATCCACAATTTAACTCAACCCGTCAGAAGACATTGGCGCAGTCGCGTGTGTTGTTTGTCAGTTTTTATTTGATTTTATTTATTTCGCTACCCATCAACCCTCCTCCATCTCAGACAAGCCATGCATAATTCACGCAACTTGTTGTTGTTGTTGTTGTTGTTATTGCTCCCTGGGATCTTTGCTGAATGTTTTGTCTGTCAGTTGGCTTTTGGCACTCGCGCGAATGCGCCACTGTGCTGAATAAACACGGCAACTAAAACAACAACAACACATATGGAAAACAACTAATGGAATAACCTAAAAGATCGACTAAGGTTTACCCTGGATGGTAAACAAAAATTGAGAATTAAACACAATTGATATTAAACACAAAATCTAAATCTAAAGTCAATTTTTGTGGACCATCTATCTATTTATCCGTGTTCGAAATATTCCAAACTCTTACAATCTATTCCATCTATTACCCGTCTTTTAAAATTTTGAAAATTTCAAGATTTTTGTTACCGTTTGACTTACACTTTTTAACCGTTTACTTAACCATATTTATGACAATCTAAACCCGGGAATCGAACCGGAACCGTCTACCGAAAAGAACTGATCAAAACTCTGAACAATTTTTTCCGATATTCTTGAAACCGAAAAGGCTAAAAGGACCTTAACATTGTACCGGTACAGTTTCGGTACTGAGTGCAACAACTAGACTGCAAGACTGGCACTTACACAGAGAGAACAAATATTTGTTCAGAAAATAAGTTGCCCTCAACTCAAAATACGAAGTAAAACTTTCTCAAAAATTTCAATCACAAATGTTCTAAAATGTTTTTTAAATGAGCACAATTTTACTCAGCTCAACCACTACACAGAAAACTATAGGAAGTCACAATTGTGGGAGATAGCTCAATGCTCTTAAACGCTATTCCATACGTTTTTCGTTAAGTGCAAAAAGTACCGGGCTCGAAACTATTTTTCTGTGTGTTTTCTGAAAGACTTAAATGAACCAAGTCAGTTGGAGTAGTTTAAGTTGGTCGATGAAGTAGTTGTACAGCGATATCTCTAATCCAGAGATGGGCGCGTCGCGACGTTCCAATGCACACGAGGCAGCGTGTGCATAGGACCTCTGCCGCGGTCGACTGCACAAAATCACACGTACGCTATAAGCATTGAAAGCTATTTATAGAACACGAATGCGGCGCACGCAAATTGTGCTTGTATGCGTGTGAAAAGTGTGACGATATGTGTGCATGCCCATCTCTGCTCTCATCCAATGGAAAATGGGCGCAGCATTTGCAGTAGCTTCCATCCCTTCCAATCCAAAGAGGTATGTCCTGTTACCTATTCCTCTGAAGCCTCAGTATGTGAAGAAACCTTTGAGCGGTCTTATACAAAATTAATGTAATTTTTATTCCCAGTGGGCATCAATCATTATCACTTTTCTGAGCTTAAAACTTTTACAAAATAAAGAAGATGTACTTAAATGGTGGTCAGGAAACTAGACAAAGTTTCCACAATTGTATGTATGCCTTTGAGAAAAGCAAGCAAGCGTTGAATGTTTACTTTCCGGGGTGGACGCTTTAAATTTTACCTGTACATACCGACATACCGAAATCCAAATCCGGGTATCCATACGGAACCGCATACCAAAATAATGTTAAAACCAGAACAGAATCTTTCACCGAACCAGAACTGGGACCGAAATACGATTCGGTTTGATTCCCTCAACTAAACTCATATGTGAATTTAGCGAATTCGGTAATCGATGTACCGATTTAGACGTCTTCATGACAATATAATCTCATTGGACCGATTGGCCTACACCTTCTATTTACCCGTCGATTGTTGTCCACTATCTATATATAATCTTCACAATAAACTAAACTAAATAAAATTTAGAAAATTTCGCAATTTTTGAACCGTTTGATCTACACCTCCTATTTACCCGTCTATTTACCCATCTATCTATTCACCCGTTTTCATGATAATCTAAACTCTTACCAAAATGTAATGATGTCACCATCCACTTCTTAACCCGTCTTCATCAATGGATGGTGACCCGTCTTAATCAAAACTTAATAGGATTTTTACTCCACTTATTTACCCTTCTATTCACCCTTCTTTTAACCCTTCTATTCACCCTTCTATTTACCAGAGGTCGCAAAAATCGGTCCCCCGTTTGCCTTTGTCAGAAAACGACAGCTTTCGTGCGACCACATTAAAAAGAGGTACCGATACAACCTTTAACTACGCTCTTTGCTTCTATTTGGATGTGAGAGAAGAGAAACACATTTTTTTGATTTTTTTCCTCTTAGGTCTTTTCAAAAGGTCTTCTTCGTATGTATGCATCGGTGTGTAAGTCTCGGCTAACAATATGAATGTATGCGACGAACTATACGCGCTCCCTCGTTCTCTCTCGCATAGACTCTCTCTCTCTCTCTCTGCTTATGTTAAACTCTGGGGCAACTCTTGAGTGAGCAACCTTTTCAAATAACATTTTGAGAGTTTGGTCTTCGAGAAGCACGCAATTTAAGATCAATTGACTGAGTTGGGCCTGTTATTCGGTTGCTGTCAGAACGACCACAGCCACTTAACAGTGAGCGCGATAACAGAACACATTCGGTTGCGGGAAGCCCAGGTCCCTTTTATATTTCGTTTTTCGGTCAGTGACGTAAGCAGAGCAAACTGAAAAAAGGGTTGAAAGTTATTTACGAGCTATGCTATTTACCCTTCTATTTAAACATCTTCACGACCATCTAAACTCATATATGAATTTGGAAAATTTTGTGATTTTTTTATTCTTTTTTTCTGACCGATTGCCGTACACCTCCTATTTACCCGTCGACAATTGTCAACTATTATATCTTCACGATAATCTAAAGCAGGCATGCCCAAAAGCAGAAATCGACAGAGCACTCGCCAATACTCACAAAGATAAGCACCAATACCAATAATGAAATTGTTGTTGGTCGGTTTGCTTGCGCTCGCAAACACCAATCAAAGAAGAGAACAAAACCGGTTTTTGTTCTACGCGTCGCACACACACGAAATCGTTAGCATGTGTGTCGTTTCGTATGCCTCGCGCCCTGCATGTATACGATCATTGATTTCCTATGTTCCGTGCAATTACAATAACAAAACGTACCCAAAGAGCATTCGGCTGGGCATCGCTGATCTAAAGTCATAATACAATTTTGTGAATTTCGCGCATATTGGGACCATTTAAACACTTAGCGGTTTGAAAACCTTTTCACGGGCGCCATGAAAAACTTTTCACAATAGTTTTATGAAATCTATATATTAATACGCTAAGCAAATCCATCCTAAACAAATGTTCATCTCCCCTTTAAGCATAGTAAAACCGATTCAATTAGCACAAGATTTATATCATTTGTTGGTATGAGTATTAAGAGTTGATGAATGAAAAAAACAAAATGTTATTCCAATTATTTACTGGTTTATAACGGTTTATAGTACACTTAATTGACGAGAAAGTTTATTGCGATGAAAAGAATTTGATAAATATACTATTTATTAGAGCCCTGCACGAGTAGACTTTAAAATCACTTCAAGTTTGATTCTGATTTGAGTCAACGATTCATCGATTGAATAGCTTTTGACATTGGGAATATTTCGTAAGACTCGTTTCAACAATTAGAACAAACAAACTCAACTAAATTATTAAATATCTCGGTGGGTCAGGTTTCGAAATCGCTCTTCGCTCGCTGCTCTCGGGTGCCAGCTTTTGCTCTCAGCTCATGACACTCAGTTCTTGACTCAGAGCTTAGAGGTACAGCTCGTAAGCCGTGAGCCATCAAACGGCTCTCGGCTCTAAGCTAGGAGTCACAGACTTTGTGGTACCTGAGTTATTTAAACCTATTTACCGTAACTGAAGACTTATTCAATAGCGAAAAAATACCAAAGAGAATAAAAAAAGTAATATCAAATTCATTTATATAATAAGTGTAAACTATACCAACAACTGAAGTCCCTGCTCGGGCGCCATGAAAAACATTTTCACAATAGTTTTATGAAATTCACTTTTAATATGTGTTGTGTTTGTGGACAGTTGGTGATAGATGTATTTTTATCTATGATTGATCTATGATTTATCATGATCTATTTATGATTTATATGATTTATCTATCACCAACTGTCCACAAACACAACACATATTAAAAGTGAATTTCATAAAACTATTGTGAAAATGTTTTTCATGGCGCCCGAGCAGGGACTTAAGTTGTTGGTAGTAGTTGGTAGTAATTTGTTATTGTGAAAATGTTTTTTATGGCGTAATTTAGCTTCAATTCTCACAAGAGTGCGTGCGTTTCTAACTATTTGACAACGACAACTGACTCAACTGTGAAGAAGCCAGCGACCTTCAATCATCCTTTTCCTTCATCGTTTTCGAGCTCCTCAATTGTGGCGACATTATCGCTGTCTTCTCTATTTTTTCTCATACCAACCAAATAAACACAAACAAATATTTCCATTTCGATGGAGTGCACAAAACAAAACACCTTGACACAAGATTCTTATATATTAGACATAATTAGGGTGTTGTTCACTTTGTTGTGCACAAAGGCACTTGGCCAGTTGTTGGGAAAAAATTATATAAATAAAAATGCCATACAAAAGCGCTTAAAATATTCTTCTGAAATAAAAAGCAAGTGAAGTTGAAATGATAGAAGGTCCGTTTACTGCTTTAATAAGCTGCACGTTTTAATGTTGTCAACAATTGCAAATGTATTTCCACCCTACCAAGTTGATTCAGCAATGGATGAATAATTGGATGACTTTACTGACGATTGATTGTTGTCGCAGTTGTCATTGGTGACGACGCAACAACCGTATTAGCCCTATTAGGGGGTGCCAGTTACCATTACAATTACAATTATTTCGTAATTCAAATCTTTATTACAATTACAACTACTTTCATGTAATGAAATATTGCATGAAATACTATTTCAATTACTTTTAACTATCAATAATTCAATTTTTAGTTACAACTATTGAAATTATTGTAATGGTAATTGTTATTTTTAATCACTCACAATAATGAAATTAAATTGTGTAAATTTCATCTGAATATTTTCGCCCCTTATAGCCCCCAACCACCCATTTACAGGGTATGCCAACTGTTGTTTAAAAGATTGACGCCGCATTGCATTTGTTTTTGAGTGCTACTTACTTTGCTGTCGCTGCTTCTCCTGCTCCTTCTGCTCCTCCTGCTCCTCCTGCTCCTCCTACTTTTGGTGTTTTTCCTTCTCTTGACAACATTTAAATGAAGTCAGTCCCACCCGCCTTTTGTCCCAAGGGAGTGTGCTGTCTCTCCCCCCTATTAACATCTGCATTTTTTGTTTATTTGTCAACCAAAAATCTCTTCAAAATGTACAAGAGCCAATTTTATTTCGAAGAATGCTAAATAAACCAACTGAGTATCATTTCCTCAATTTCGTTTGGGTGTTTATTATTGTTGTTTGGCATTTAATTGGCCAGCTAACACGACAAGAGTTCATCAAGGGGCATAAACAGTGGTTATTGTTTATGGTGACACATTATGCCTAAGAAGGGAGAAATGGTATGCCTAAAAACAATCAAAAACAAAATAGAAAACAAGTATAAATAAAATGGGGAGACTTTTAGGCCAAATTTGAAATTTATTTGATTTTGAACTAGAAACTTGTTGGTAAAATGGATATAGTTATTTTTCAAATTCAAAACAGGTTCGGAGCCAACTTGAACCATTTCAAACCAAATCTTTTAAAGTATTTAAACGTTAAATTCGATATTAAATGTGTAGTTTGGTATATGAAAATGAATATGAAACCAGTTTAAAAAGTGGTTAAAAAAGTGAATCATATTTATATCTACAAAAAAGGTTGTGTAAATATGTTCAGAAAAAAAGTTGCCTTCAACTCAGAATTAGAACAAAACTTTATAACAATTTTGGAGCACAAATTTTGTAAAAGTTTTTAGAATGAACACAATTCAACTCGGCTCCACCACCCCAAAGAAAATTATAAGTAGCCCTTTAGAGGTGAAGCTACAAAAGTGTGTGATGGCGCAATGAGCTAGCAAAAGGTGCCGGATTCGATTCCCAGATAAGTTCTAGAAAGATTTTTCTATGTTTCTCTGAAAGAACCAAGTTAAATGGGGTGGGTCATTGAATTGTTCTACAACGACGTCTCTGATCCTATGAAATATGGGCAGAGCAGCAGCATATCCAGCGCTTGTAAATAACATTGCCTTCCTTCCAATCCGAAGAGAATCAGCTTATAGCCTTTTTATACCATTGTAGAGGGTATATTAAAATTGTCCAGATGTTTGTAACGCATAGAAGGAAGCATCTCCGACAACACAAAGTATATATATTCTTGATCAGCATCGCGAGCTGAGTTGATATAGCCATGTTCGTCTGTCCGTCTGTTTCTATGCGATCTCCTCCGTCAGTTTTAAAGCTATCTTAACCAAACTATTCACAAAGTCTTTTGGTACAAATACGCTGCACATTTGTCGGAATCGGCCGGATCGGATGACTATATCATATAGCTGCCATAGGAACGATCGGTCGAAAAACTAGTTTTAGTGAGAAAAACTTTTTTGTCTTCAACGCAAACGTCCCCAATCCTCGTATTTCTAAGTTTTCTATGCTTTTACATAATTTCACCAAGTTTTATGAAAATCGGTCAACTATATGATATAGCTGCCATACAAAAGATATGTCTGAGAAAAAGTCTAAGTAGGAAAAACTTTTTTGTTTGCAGTGCTATCGCTCCCAAACTTGTCACTAATCAACATTATATGCTACTACACCATTCTAACAAGTTTGATCCAAATCGGATGACTATAGCATATAGCTGCCATAGGAACTATCGGTTGAAAAAGTAGTTCTAGTGAGAAAAACTTTTTTGTTTTCAATGGTAGCGTCTTTATACCTTCCAGTTGTGAATATTATCAGTTTCCACACAATTTTGGGGAGTTCGGTCAAAATCGGATGAATATATCATATAGCTGCCATATAACTGGGAAGCAAATGCTCAAAGTAGTGGCGCCATCAAGCTACAAGGGTATATAAACTTCGGTCGAGCCGAAGTTAGCTTTTCTCTATTTTTTTCAGTTGAGTTTAAAATGTTCTTGAAAACGGAACTGGCCGTTTTTTGCTCATAACTTGTGAATCGTTCATCCGATCTTTATCATTCCTTCAGCAAATCGATCAAAAATTTTGAGTACTAGATATCTCTAGAAAGTACGAACCATCTATCATCAAAACTGTAGGAGATATGACGCTTTTTCCAAATTGCGAGGTCGGGAGGGGGCGTGGCAAAAATTGAAAATTAACTCTATCTGCCTGCAAGTATAAGAAGTATATGTCCCATACATGTCAAACCTCTATCTCTTACCATCTCTGAGATCTGTTTGTTCATACAGACGGACGGACAGACGGACATGGCTATATCGACTCGGCTGTTGATGCTGATCAAGAATATATATACTTTATACGGTCGGAAATGATTCCTTCCTTCTCCCTGTTGCATACTTTTGCACAAACTAAATATACTCTGTGTACCTTTGGTACAGAGTATAAAAAGTATTGCTTGATGGTCGGTGGAATGAAAACTAGCGTAATTGCTTTTCAAAAAATAGTGATCAAGGTTTTGATTACTCAAAAAATTGTTCTTTAAGTGAGAACTAGAGATGGGCGCAGGACGAGAATTCCGTAGGACTCCCGCGGGAGCCGAAAAAAAAAGTGCAAAACGGACGGAACGAGCTTGAATTGAAAAATGTTGGTCGGGATTGCGGCAAAATCCAATGTCAGCTCCCAAGAACAATCGTTTTTTTTTCCACATGCGTCATCAATAATATCTATAAATCATTTCATTAAAACGTATAGCTAAAATTCAATACATACATTGCCCGACAACCGATTAGCAAACCCTATGGTCCGAGTCTTAGGTGCTTAATATCAGGAAAACGAATAAAGCTTTTAAGATGAATTTTTTTGCCATTAAAAGAATATAAAATTATACACGAGAATAAATGATAGATAGTTTAATAACTTTATTAATAACATTTTAAATGAATTTAAACGAACTTAACATAAAAAATTAACTTTATATTTTTGCGACATTTGATTAGCATAGTCGCTTGAAAACTTTAAATAACAAAAGAAAATGGATTTAAATTTCATTCAAATAATTTTTTTTACATTAATTTCAATATTTTCGATCATATTTGTAAAATAATTAATAATGTGTTGGGCCTCCACGGTTAAGTATGACTTCGTACATCCGCTTGGGTAAAGAGTCTTATAATTATACCCTTGCAAAGGGTATTATAATTTTGCCCAGAAGTTTGCAACGCATAGAAATATTCATTTCCGACCCCATAAACTATATATATTCTTGATCAGGGCGACGAGCTGAGTCGATTGAGCTTTGTCCGTCCGTCTGTCTGTCTGTCTGTCCGTCTGTCTGTCCGTCTGTCTGTCCGTCTGTTTCTACGCAAACTAGTCTCTCAGTTTTAAAGCTATCGAGCTGAAATTTTGCACAGAGTCTTCTTTTCTTTTTCTTGCAGTAGCACGCTGATAATATGTCGGAACCGACCGGATCGGATGACTATATCTTATAGCTGCCATAGGAACCATCGGTAAAAAAATGGGTTTTAGTGAGAAATTCTTTTTTGTTCTTAACGTTAGCGTTCCCAAACACGGTCATTATTAATATTAAAAGCTTTCAAACAGATTTGCAAAATTTGGTCAAAATCGGATGACCATATCTTATAGCTGCCATAGAACCGATCGGTCGGAAAATGGATCTTACTGAGAAAAACTTTTTTGGTTTCTATGTTAGCGTCCTCAAACTCGTCCCTTATTAATATTATATGCTTTCAAACAGATTCGCAAACTTTGATCAAAATCGGATGACTATATCTTATAGCTGCCATAGGACCGATCGGTCGGAAAATGGGTCTTACTGAAAAAAAATATTTGTTTTCAAGTAAATCGTTCTTAAGGTCGGTGATTATTAATAGTAAACGCTTTCAAACTAATTTGAAAAATTTGGTCGAAATCAGATGACTATATCTGCAGGCTGCCATAGGACTTATCGGTCGGAAAATGAGTCTTAGTGAGAAAAACTTTTTTGTTTTCAATTTTATCGTTCTTAAACTTGGCGATTGTTAATTTGATATGTTTTCAAAAAGATTCGCGAAATTTGGTCGAAATCAGATGTTCATTTGACGGAAAATCGATTTTAGTTACACAAGTTTTTGATTTTTATCCAAGCGTTCTTAAACTCTGTCATTTCAAAAACAGCTTTTGCAAGGGTATAAAAACTTCGGCACAGACGAAGTTAGCTTGGCCTTCTCGTTTTTTAATGTTATTGAGTGAAATAGCCTCCCAGGACTCTTTTATTCCTTCAATGAGTTCAGCTTCAGTTGAATATTGCCTGCCTGACTCGTACACCTTGCGTGCTAACCCAATCCCCAAACATTTTCTATAATGTTCAGATCGGGCGAGTATGCAATTCCAGCAATTCCACGTTTTGAACCCTAATCCATGACTTCACGATCTTGGCTCCGATCCAAGGATCCAAAAATATCCTTGATTGCAGGGAAAGTCGTTTTCAGTACACCATTGTACGCAATGGCATTCATACGGCTGGTTAGAAATTGCAGTTCTATGGTGCCATAGTAAGTAATAGCTCCCCACACCATGACACCACCGGCACGGCTGTGCAATCGATCTAAAGTATGCTCTTCCTTTCTGAGATCATGATAGTAGTAGGCATATCCATCAGGACCCTCCAAATTGCACTTTTTTCGTCTGAAAAGACTACACGCTCCCACTCCTTGGACAAGGACATTTTCGATCGAGAGAAATCGAGCCGTTGCATCTTTCGAAGTTGGTTTAGTGGTGGTTTTTTTTTTAGTTTCAAACGCTTTATATGTTCAGCATTCGATATTACTCTTTGTACAGTCCGATCGCATGCTTTAACACCAGTTTTTTCCTTTTATTTTGGCCGCTGAGTCGTGAGAATTAGATGAGTGCGTTAATATAATTCGCTTGTCAACTGTTGAGGGCCGACCTTTCATGTTTTTTCCATAGGTATCCTCATTGCTTAAATATGAGGTAATAACTTTACGGCTGCGTTTAATATTTTTTGAAATTTGAAGAATCGAGTGACCGCACTCCCTGTAAGCCTCTATTTTGGCTTTTTCAGACTCATTCAACGGTTTTGCTTTTCCCATTATTATTTTTTAATATTGATAATTGGACACAATAAACAAATAATATAAAATTATTATCAGCCATACATCCAATGTCAGCTCCCAAGAACAATCGTTTTTTGTTTTACATGCGTCATCTAAAATATCTATAGATCTTTGATAAAAGTCATTAACAAGCAGGTGGATTTTGTGTAAGGTGCAAAAATGTGTTGTCATATGCAGGCCGCAGTGGCACAAGTGGATTACACCGACACAACTGTACAAAAATGTCAAATGTCACAAGCGAAAATCAACCCCCTTTTTCAACCATTTTATGAAAAGAAAAGTTTCACCTAAAGTCATCAACAAATTTAGCTCGACAGCAGCTACGGCCACTTTCCATAACCAAAAACGTGTTTTCTGGTGAAAATTTCTTTTCTTTAAAATTTGTATAAAAACGCTTTAATTTAAGGTCTGAATCGGGACGGGTCGGGATAGACTTGGGTCGGGATAGAGAGGGTGTGGTTTGGGACGGGATGGGATAGACGTGGTCGGGATAGAGATGGGACGGGGTTGAATTGAAAATTGTTGATCGGAATTGGGACGGGACGAGAATGAATTTTACTTCTCGCGCCCATCTCTAAAGAAAACATTGTGCTAAAAATTAAAAAAAAAAACCCTTCCCTGCAGAGAAATTGTCAACTAGTAACAAAACAAAACTGTCCTACACCTAGTTGGAATGATACTAGAATATAACTGGTAGCAAAATAGCTAGATTCGGGTGAGTTGGGCCAAAACAAATATTAGCTTCCGAAGAATTGTTCGTTTGAAATACTAATTTGAGCTAGTTGTAATCCAATTGAACTTTATCTAGTTGCAAACGAATTGGTGATGAGTGAGTTGACCGACAGATTTCGATGTACTGTTATACTGAGCAGCGACATAAACAGACTGTCATAAGGAACATTCAAAGGTGAACTGGCATTTAACTGGTACTGGGACAATTGTCACATGCCTATGACATGTCTGTGTAAAATGGACTACTTCAATACATTGATTTGGATAGGAAGTGCAACCAGTTGCTAGTTTTAAGAGACAGGTATATTTCTGGTTGTAAACTAGACACTTTCCCTGCAGAGTTCTTACACTGTTCTTAATAACGTTTGTGCTCAACTTGAGTCCAGTAAACTCGGCTTTTTCACGCTGTGTAAGAAATGATTTAAGATTTGAACTTGAAATTTGGTGTGTAAAGGTTTGTTAAAAAAAACTCAGATATTTTACCCATTTTAAACGGTTTCCGAACCACTTTGATGTTTTAGTAGTGATTTCGGCTATAAACTTGAAATTTATTGTGTTTGTTCAAAATTTGTTCCGAACTCAGTTGAACCGTGACTCACAAGTGGTTCAGAGTCTTATCTCAGAAATGTTTTAAGCTACGGACCTGAAGATTAGTGGGTGTGTGGCTTGATGAAGTGGAGTTGGAGTGAAACGCGTTTAATTAAGACAGCACAAATAATTTTTCATTTCTTAACTGAAAAACATGCAAATAAAGTCTAATTCCTAAATTTCACCCTTCTTTTCTTTACAGGTAAGTTTTCAATCCAAATCGAATGCAATAATCTACTGCAGCCTGACTACAAACGGTATTTTCCACCTAAAACATAGTTCAATAAAATCGTAAACCTGCAGCCACCTTTTGTTTTCAAACAAAACAAAAACTAAAAAAAAAAAACTTCCCAGGCTCCTCCTCCACAACAACTCCTCCAGAGGACAAAAGCCAAGAACAAACAAAAATATGCACAAAGTCAATTCGATTCGAATGAAAGAAAACGAAATGAAATACTACCGCACAGATGGATGACTTTACAATAGTCCCCAGCAGTTTTGTATTATAGCCGCAGAATTCCAATTTGTGAAACAAAACTCCAATAGCAAATTGCAAGGCCACAAGTGAAGGAAAAAGGACGAGGAGGACGAGGAGGAGGAGGAGGAGGAAGAGGCGATGAAATGGATGACAGGCGCCTCACATGGCGTACATGTAAAATACTTTGTGACAAAACGGAAGCTAGAGTGGGACTGGCCAACAAGTAGGCAGTCTCCAATAACAAAAAAACAACCCGACAACAGCAAAGCAACAATCAATGACTAAAGAAAGCAAAAACTATTAAAATGCCATTTGGAAATTCTTGGCACTGGATAAAGTCGCGTCGTCGTCGTTGTCGTCGCTGTCGTCGTCGTGGTCGTTTGGTGGAAGAAGAATGAAAGGACTTAAGGGAATTCATGCATAAATGCACTTGGGAGTGTTGTCTGCCCAAGGATAGACACTACAAAATGACTTTAAAAGAAAGAAAAAAAAAGAGAAAGAAAGAAAATGTACAACCAAACCTGGTCACACTTAATTTCAAATCTATATTCTTGGAATAAAAATGCTTGCCTGGCACAATTTTCTTCTTAGTATCTCTGGCCTAGTCTACGTATAATCTTTTTCAGCTGCACCCCACATTGTGCTTTTTGCTCTGCTTTTCATTATTAGTAGTTGGATTCAAAGTCAGCTGCAGGTGCATATGCATATTGTTGTTGTTGTTGTTGTTATTTGTTTGCCGATGTTTTTACTATCTTGAGCCTGAGAGTGAGAGTCGTCTCTTGGGCCAGGCTAATAATAGCAGCAGCAGCAGCAGCTTGAAAGAAAATTGCAGAGGCCTCCACCAACAAAAACCAGTTTTGTTGTATGTTGTACTTTTTTTTTTTTTTTTTTGTGTGAGCCGCTTAGATTGAGTTTTACATGGCAAAAAATTATTCTAAAGCCCAGCAGGAATACAAAGAGAAATAAAACTTGCCTGTTTTTAATTAATTCAATATATGCAAAACGATGAGACATTCAAAAAGAACTGGCCATTGGCCATCAACAGCAGCAACAGCAGCAGCAGCAGCAGTAATAATAATATTTATACATTTCGTTTGTTTTTTTAATGGCAAACTAAATGCTTTTCAGCAGCAGCAACAGCAGCCAGTTGTCGCCTCGAGGGCCATGTGAGAAAATCAATATAAAGCTTCAAACTTGAGTTTTTTTTTTAAACTTTTTTTTTGTGTAAGTCAGCTCTTTTGGGTATAAACTTCAGATGATTTGTGGTAAAAAAAAAATATTTGGAATTTTTTTTTCCAAATTTTGGGGTAATTTTTTTTTAAATTTTTATCAAAAATTTTGAGTTTTCTAGTTGCCAAACCGAAATTACCTCTAAAGAGGGGTACCTAGCACAATTTGAAACCTATAAAGCTTAAGTTACAGATCGAATCAAAACTTTCATACTAAGAGGCCGCGCACACATGCAGCTGAAAGATGAACTGACGGCTAATCTTTAGGCCGAGCTTGAAGCTTTCGAAAAACAAACACACTACATGCTTAATTGAACATTTAAATTCAGCCGTAAGTTCAGCTTTGTTTGAATGAACAAGCATGCTAGTTTATTTCAGCTCGCTAATGTATTTGGTCATGGATTATGAAACATTATTAAGTGAAATTGCATTAAAAACTAAAACTATTTCAATAGAATAGTCAATAGTCAAAAAATGTCAATGCTACAAGCATACATGCAAAATTAAGAAGCTCACATACGTACATAGATGCGATTGTATAAGACTTTCCTCCTTCTAAATGCGATCTCCCATTTTATTTAAAATATTGTCGCGTATTGTATCAATATCCATTCTGGCGTATTCATTAAAGTTTTTTGAATACGTTCATAAACGACCAAATAAATTACGAAATTCACCCAATGTCTCTCTAACAGTAACAATCTCTTGAAACCATATTGTATATACTTATACACTTTTAATGAGCACGCTTGTTGCATGTTTCAATTGTACTAACCTGCTCAGTCTGAGCGAGGTTCCTTTTATTTCGAATTTCTCATCCCTTATCTTCTAACTTAACTAAGGCAGTATTTGTAAGATAGCTGCGTGTGTATAAATATAGAAATGCATTCGTGGAAGGACTACACATTGCCTTCCACGATGCATGTTAAGTGCACCGGATGCCCTTTTCAAGTGGTTCCCATGGTTGATCCTTTTCAAGTGCTGTGTCTGCTGGGCTGGGCTGATCCTCGTCACTGCGGCTATTAATATTGAATACTATTACATAAGGTGACATGTTTATGACACACATGGCGACATAGGCTACATATTTAAATATGAGATTAACACTACGTGTGGGCCGAGTTGAATATCATGTTCAAGTTCGAACACATATTATTTTTTTCCTTTGTTTAAATTTTCTCTGCACTTTTAAATTTTCCGCAATTAAAAAAGATTTCCCAATCGAGGCGACACCATGTTGCTAGCAAGAATAAAATGAATAAGCTAAAACCTCAGGTCAGCAACATGTGTGTGTGCACCTTTAAAATTATAGGTGTGCTGAATCAAATTCTGTTGTCAACAAAGCTTTCGGTCAGTTCCAGGGCTGCAAACCCAATAAACTTTTTCGGAGCTCCGATTCGCGGGTTCGAACTGAAATTTTCCAATGGTTAATGTTCGGAAATTTTAGTTTCGAGGTTTTTGGGCGAAGATTTTGGTTCGAACCTTGGTTCGCTCCAAGTTTTACGCAAAATTTAATAGAAATTCAATTTATGTGATTAAAATTCAAAATAAAGTCTACATTCCATACAGCGAAAAAATCGTAATATAGAGAAAGAAATACTAAAGTGCAGTGTTCAGGAAACGAATTCGTTATATATAGAGAAGTTCGTTATACGGAAGCTCGTAGTATTTAGAATTTCTGTACTTTTGATCAGACAAAACCAATTTTAAGACCTTATCAACTGAGACATCATGGTACTGATAAGACAGTTAGCGCAATAGCATTAAGTTATTTACATTAATAAGCTGTCAAAATCTTTAAAAGGTTTGATTTAATCGGTTCTCTATTACCGTACCATCAAAGACTCTTATTTCTATTATTACTTATTTCTAGAAATAAGTGAGTTTAGCTGGCTCTAGGTCAAAAAAGATGCGTTTGCTCACAACTGTAAACAACTTATGCATTGTACCACCAAAAAGAGCTGGTTGCCTGTACAGAACTGTTTCATCGTTATCCCTAACGACTCTTCAGTAGGCTTTTCGCTGAAGAAACATTAGAAAGGTCGCCAAATACATTACATATTTGATCGGCTTGTTGGTATATGAAGATATTTACAAGAGTTGACAACAACACTGACTTATTGTAAGTTGTACAATGTAAAGCTGGAGTCGTTCATTTAAATGTCAAGCAATTTTACATTTGGTAATAGAACATCAGTCTAAAAGGCAACGTAGTCGTGTTAAACATACTTGGAAAATATTTAGGGTATTCACTTTGTTGTGCACATGAGCACTTGAACAAAAGTGTAAGCATTTCCAATAACAATTTAAACACATGTGTGTGTTTTTTTTTTTATTTCTTATAGGGGGGAATGCTTTGAAAGCCTTAAAGTTTGAGACTTGGAGTTCTCCACCCACTAAAACCACCCCTATTCTCCGATTCCCTCTCGCGGTACCACCGCTAAGTATTACTTCACAAGGGGGAGATGGCATGAAAGCCTCAACTAGATACATGTCTAGGATTTGTATTTAAATTGCGCTGTCTTTCAGCGCGACGCAAGGTCTTCTGCGGCCATGGTGCAAATTGCATTCCAATTGTTTTGCAAGCTTAGTAGAATATCCATTAAGTCAACGACTGTGAATGGTCTCCCAATGCCTATGCTTAGCTCTTCCCGTTTTGCAGAAAATCTCGGACAGACAAAAAAGACATGCTCTGCATCTTCTACGGACCGCGCACAGTGTGTGCAAAACGGATCCGTCTCGTGCTTAAACCTATAAAGATAGGATTTAAAGCAGCAGTTAGCAGAGTTAAAGGCATTTCTGACGTCTAATGTTGTGACTAGGCAGTACTTTTTTGTGCCTCCTTGCCATCTTTTCCCAGCAGTGGCATCACGGGCTATCTTGACTACCGTCGAAATGGCATCAATCGTGCTACGTCCCTTTCTGAAGCCAAACTGGTAGTCTGAGAGGCCGTGCCTGCTCAAAAGCTCGTTCTCAAGGCGATTGCATATTATTCTCTCGAACAATTTGCTGATTGTGTCCAGCATGCACAATGGTCTATATGCCGTGGGATCTTCTGCGTTCTTGTCGCCTTTTGGGAGTAGCACCAATCTCTGGAGCTTCCATCTAGATGGGAAAACACGTTCGCGGATGCAGCGGTTATATAGGTCTACGAATATTTCGGAACAGGCGTCGACTATAATTTTAATGGCTCTGGTTGGGATCCCATCTGGACCAGGAACCTTATCTGCATTTACGCGAGATAGTGCCGCACGTACCTCGTCTGCATCCGTGGTATGTTCAGGTTGTCGCTTGAATTTCCGGCTGGAGCGGGAACAACGTTTCGACGATTGCTCCGAGTTGCGTTGGGCAAGTGGGTGTGGGCCGTCTCGCAAGCTTTCCCATTACCACCTTGTACGCCCGACCGAAGGGCTGGTCTTCGGCTTCATCGCAGAGCTGTTTCCAACAGTTTGCTTTACTGCGCTTGATAGCATTTTTTAGCGCGGCTCGCTGTGCTTGAAAGGAGAAATGCAACGTTTCAGCCTGGCGCTTGGCCTGTAGCTCTAATGGTCTTCTCCAGCATCGCTTCAACGCCCGTTGATACCGCCTTCTCGAGCAGTGGCACTCCATGCGCGAGTGCTCGATTTCTTGGTTCCACCAATGTACGGGTTTGTTTTTGTTCCCGCCTCTCTTCTTGCGTGCCATTGCTGCGTCGCAAGCTCTCTCTATTGCCTGAGCCAGGCAGTTTGCGCGCTGTTCTGCAGTTCCTTCGATTTGGGAGCCGTCCATCATTGTTAGCAGTGATGCTGCATCAATCGACTTATGGCACCAGCCGTTGTGCACTGGCTGTTTGATGTGATGACTTCGCTGAGATCCGATGTGGCTTACGATAGCTTGGTGGTCGCTATGGGTGTATTCGTCGGAGACTTCCCATGTCATATCTCTCGCTAGGCAAGGACTGGCGAATTTGAGATCGATTATTGATCCACGTCCTGCCTTTGAGTAAGTCTGTTTTGCTCCAGTGTTCAGTAGAACTACGTTAAGGGACGCGAAGGCATCCAGTAGTATAGTTCCTCGGGCGTTTGTCCTGCTGCTTCCCCAATCCTCCGCCCATGCATTGAAGTCGCCAGCTATGACGGTCGGCGCATGGCTGCGCGAATCACTCGCGATCTCGTCAATGATTCGCTCGAACTCATCGAGCTGAATGCTTGGGGCTATGTAACACATATCTCTAACATATTCTACTGCTGTTTTCCGCTCGCTGAGCTGCTCAGATCGCTGCTCCATACGTTTGGTTTTGGATCCAAACGCTGTCAGGCATGGATTGGTATGGCTCGCATATAAGTGCCACATCTATCCCTTTGACTCGCACTGTTTGAATGACCAGGACCAGGGCTCGCACATGTGTGTGTGTGTCTGCATGTATGTCTGAATTGTACAGGGTAATTTGTAGTCGGGTCACTCGACTACAGCGCTCTTACTTGTTATTACATATTTTTCGTCACTTTTTTGTCAGCAACTTACGATGTACTGAAAAAGTTTAATGTTCGTATGGTACAATTTATGTTTGGATTGGTGTTGGATTAGTGTTAGATGTTAGATATTATGGCAGGTTCAGATACGTCGTCTTGGAAGTTGCCAAGGGAAGATTCTCAAAAGTCTTTTACTGGCTCTGACACCATTTATCTTTCTTCTGCGAAGTAGTTGCCTTGTGTCAGCTGAGTCTGTCAATGTACTTTGCCTATCATTGGGACATTTAGTTCCTGTTTCTGCCTTCTCGTGCACCTGTACCCGGGTGCTTCCGATAGTCTGCGCAGTACTTTGGCTTGTAGGACACGGATCTTGTGTAGATGCGTTGTAGCTGTAATAGCTGGAGTTCGTTATAAATATTTTCTAAATATCCGGCAATACCCTAATTTAAAGTGTTTTTCATCTATTGTGTCCATAATCAGCAAATAGTGAGGATCGATTCAAAAAAATTCACAAGAAGTCAAACATTTTCTTGGTATCAAATTGTTCAATGAAATCGTCTGTATGATTTAGCTTCAACTTCAGTGCTTATTTTTCAGCTTTAACTTTCAAAGAAAGAAACTCATTTGTCAAGCAACAACAACCCCCCCTCGTCACAACGAGAGAATGATAAAACCCGCTGAGTGTCTCTGTGCATGAGTGAAAGACAAATTCCGTTTCGTTACTCAGTGGATCAACTAATTTGGTCAGCAGTCAACTGCATGGCTTTAAACAAACCACACATTATGTGTTTAAATCCTCTTTTCCTCATTTCATGTTTTTGCTACTCTCTGTGCTGACATTTTCATAACCTTAAAACTGCTAACAAAGTGTTGTTGTTGTTGTGTCTTGCTGTCAGGCAAGGGATTCTACCCAACGCCATCAAGGTCGTTGGCAATGCAAGCAGCCAAAATGTAGGAAGTTCGCTTCAGTGCAATGTGGCAAGAACAACATAATTAGCGCATTTCCTTGCTACTGTCAACACCAGCTGCAACTGGAGCGCTGCATCATCCGTGCCTGAGAACACGAGACGTCTCTTCACTCGTCCCCCCCCACCCTCCCCACTCAACCACTTCACTCACGCACACAGCAGCAGCAACACACTTTGGGAATGAACTTCCCAGAGCAACGTGACATTGAAACAATGCCAGACAACACCCTCCGCTTGGTAAACTTACATGCGCCTGTCATATGAAAGAGTCGACGTCTCCTCCTGCTTCTATTATAATTAAGTTTTCTTGCCCAAGCGGAACCACCAGAAGGAGGAGGAGGTGGAGCCGCAACAGCTGCTGACTGCAATTTACAGCTCGATTAACTGTCACAATTTCTCGACTCAGATTACAGCCCCCTACATGAACTTTAATTGCCTTCCATATATGCTAATCCCACAAAATACTTTGGGTCAAGCCCTTAAAAAGAAAACCCGCTAATTGCGCAGAGCAATTTATTTTTTCTTTTTGTTCCTTTTGGAAAGGGTTGAAGAGTTAAGCACAGCGAAGCAAGGTTTTACGGCAAATATTGATTTAGGAGAAAATTGTTTCAAGAAAATGGAGAAGGGTTAAGTTGGGGCATAAAAATCAGGTGTCTGTCTGGTCAGTTTAAAGTAACTATCATTAGCAGACTTTGCTTCTTACTCCAATTTTTTTACTGCAACAATCTTTTATTCTGTGTGTTTTTTATGGCGCTTTTATTTTAATATAATATCCAGCAATTATTATTGTTCAACGCCAAGATCCCAGCACTTTTTTTTCACTTATTCTTGGTATGTTGCTACTTGGTTGGTTGGTTGGTTGGGGCTTGGATAGCCCAAGACGTAGACGCAGCGGCGTTGTTATTTTTTATTATGTTTATTTTTTTTTTGTCCATTTTCGTATTTGTACATTAAGTAGTTTACTTTCAACCAAGTTGTTGCTGCTGCCCTGCTACTTCCCAGAATTATATGTTACATATACATAATTTGTTCTTTTGATTTGATTGCGTTTTGTGCGCTCCCCTTTTTTCTTCATGCCATTTGGTTGCCCTTTTCTTCATTATGTTTTGTTTCATTGGAATTTGTTAGCCTCAAGCTCAAAAGAAATAAACTACAAAAGTTACAATAGTTTGTTAAATGTAGACAAATTAGCTTTTAATGAAACAAAGAAAAATATATATAAAAAAAAAAACACCTAAATTTAGGAATTTGTTAAAGTGAGCAGTAGAATCTTCAAACAGAAGCAATATCTCTTCTTCCGGATAGCTGCTATGTGTCAAATAAACTTGCAATTTACTCTGTTATGTGTTTTAGGACAAATACTACCAAATAATAAAACCGGGTTGGTTCTTGAAACAACTGTATAGTCGACCAGCCAACTTTGAAGGGGGGATTCTCCATGTCGAGGCTGCTTTTTGACCTTTTTCTTATTTGAAAACGGAAAGAGTTTATCCAATTCCGTTTCTTTAATTGGGTTGCAAACAGATTATGTGAGGCAGATCGATATGAGGGCTGTTCAAAAAGTTCTCGGCCGTCAAAGTGGGGGGTTCAAAAATTAAGGTATTGTGCTGGCAGGCACGATTTTCCGTCTCCAGGTTGTCTAAAATGAAAACTAAAAACGGTGTTATAATCAGTTTAGATGTCATTCTGGTCTGAAACTCGAAAAAAAATTATGTAATTTTTTGTTGACAAAATGGCGGCCTTTGAAAAATGAAAATTCGATTTTGGGTCCTTTTAGTGTAAAAAAAAATAGTACAAATTTTATGAAAAGAGCAGAATGGTGACAATCCTGCGTCGATTTCACTTAGTTTCATCAAAATTGGTTCAGTGTAACCGGAAATATCATGGCCGCCAGTTCGAAAAACGTTGTTTCGAAATAAATGCGTTGAGGGATTAAGGTAATTTTTTTGCAAAAAAAAAAAAAAATTTTACCAAATATGTAAAAATGCAATTCGAGAATGGTGACAATTACAGTATGACCGCTCCCCAAAGATAATAGTCTAACGGTGTCAGATTACAGCTTCTTGGCGATCTATTCACATCTCCATATTTGCTGATTATTCGATTTTCGTAAATAAAGCGGAGAAGATCGTTGAATCCAAATATCGTCCAAGTTTTCCGATCACTTAACATTCACCATTCACGGTCACGGTGGCTTCATCTTCATTTTCAAAGAAAAATGGACCAATGATGCCTCAAGACCAAAATCCGCACCAAACAGTGACACGTGGTGGGTGCATTGGCTTCTCGACGACGATATGCGGATTTTCTGTGACCCAGATGCGACAATTTTGTTTATTAACAAAACCATGGAGGTGGAAATGTGCTTCATCCGAAAAGATGATTTTTTCGGTCAAATTATATAGTGATCTTCGTCCAAACGATCTTCCGCCCAATTTGCGAACTGTAGACGATTGCCAAAAAAGTCTTGCGGTATTTTTATTGAATTTTCAATTGTATATAAAATTGGTTATAATAATGCGATTTAAGTCAAATATGCGCCGTTTTGTTCGATGACGAGTTCCCAACGAGATGCCAACTTCATAATGCCCCTCTTGTAGAAGCTCGCTTCCGTATTGGCAAAAAACTCGGAGAGCCAATTTTCACAGGACTCTGTTGTGGCCAACTTCCGACTACCAAGCTCGTTCGCCATGGACAGAAATAGGTGGTAATCACTTGGTGCGAGATCCGGACTATACGGTGGATGCAAAAGAACCTCCCATCCGAGCTCCCGGAGCTTCTGGCGCGTCACCAAAGATGTGTGTGGCCTGGCGTTGTCCTGATGGAAGGCAATTCGGCCTCTGTTGATCAAAGATGGCCTCTTCTGCATGAGTACTGCATTCAAGCGGTCCAGTTGTTGGCAGTACAGGTCCGAATTGAGCGTTTGGCCATAGGGGAGCAGCTCATAGTGGATGATTCCCTGCCAATCCCACCAAACACACAGAAGAACCTTCCTGGCCGTCAATCCAGGCTTGGCCACCGTCTGGGCAGCTTCACCGCTTTTCGACCACGACCGTTTGCGCTTCACGTTGTCGTAAGTGACCCACTTTTCATCGCCAGTCACCATCCGCTTCAAAAACGGGTCGTTTTTGTTGCGATTCAGAAGCGATTCGCATGCATCCATACGGGCAAAAATGTTTCTTTGCGTCAAGTCGTGTGGCACCCATACATCGAGCTTCTTTTTGAATCCAAGCTTCTTCAAATGGTTTATAACGGTTTGATGACTCATGCCCAGCTCTTGGCCGATGCTACGGCTGCTACTGCCGGTCTCTTTCGATCAATTCAGCGATTTTATCGCAATTTTCGACGACAGGCCTTCCGGACCGTGGCGCATCTTCGATCACCTCTGCACCAGAACGAAAACGTTGAAACCATCGTTGTGCGGTGGAAATGGAAACTGTATCAGGTCCATAAACTGCACAAATTTTATTGGCAGCATGAGATGCATTTTTGCCTTTATCGTAGTAGTACTGTAAAATATGCCGTATTTTTATACCCTTGCAAAGGGTATTATAATTTTGCCCAGAAGTTTGCAACGCATAGAAATATTCATTTCCGACCCCATAAACTATATATATTCTTGATCAGGGGGACGAGCTGAGTTCATTGAGCTTTGTCCGTCCGTCTGTCTGTCTGTCCGTCTGTCTGTCTGTCTGTCTGTCTGTCTGTCTGTCTGTCCGTCTGTCTGTCTGTCCGTCTGTTTCTACGCAAACTAGTCTCTCAGTTTTTAAGCTATCGAGCTGAAATTTTGCACAGAGTCTTCTTTTTACTGCACGCTACTAATATGTCGGAACCGACCGGATCGGATGACTATATCTTATAGCTGCCATAGGAACCATCGGTCAAAAAATGGGTCTTAGTGAGAAAAACTTTTTTGTTTTCAATGTCAGCGGCCTTAAACTCGGCCATTGTTAATATTATCTGCTTTCAAACAGATTTGCAAATTTTGGTCAAAATCGGATGACTATATCTTATAGCTGTCATAGGAACAATAGGTCGGAAAATGGGTCTTAGTGAAAAAAACTTGTTTGTTTTCAAATAAATAGTTCTTAAAGTCGGTGATTCTTAATATTAAACTAATTTGAAAAAGTTGATCGACATCGGGTGACTATATCTTATGGTTGCCATAGGACCGATCGGTCGGAAAATGAGTCTTAGTGAGAAAAACTTTTCTGTTTTCAATTTTATCTTTCTTAAACTCCGCGATTGTTAATTTGATATGTTTTCAAACAGATTCGTGAAATTTGATCGAAATCAGATGTTTACCTGTAGGAAAATGTGTTTTAGTTAAAAAATTGTTAGATTTTTATGTAAGCGTTCTTAAACTGTGACATTTCAAAAACAGCATTTGCAAGGGTATAAAAACTTCGGCACAGACGAAGTTAGCTTGGCCTTCTCGTTTCTCTTTATTTTGCTCCATGTTTGCGACGCTATAACTCACGAACGACTAAAAACAAACAACAATAAATCAAACACGTGTTAGCGCGTGAAAAGAGCTTTCCAAAAAGCTCTAGCGTGAACCGATGCGACGAATACAACTAGAACTACGCGCTTGCAAAGACAAGCTTGCGGAAATACCGCAAGACTTTTTTGACAACCTTGTATATCGCAATTTTTGATCTTACAGTCCTCTCTATTTGCACAATATTGGTCTATTGCAAGTCCCTGAGCCAAAATTAATGCCAAGGCATAGTCGGCGGAAGACCGCAATGGGTTCTTGATTGGGTGTGACATTATGTTTCGGATCATATCGGACTTTTAGAAAGCAACTTAAGAACTTCTGCGAGGTCAGCTTGCCCTTTTTTACGAGCAGCTGTGCTTGCTGCTTTTAACAATAAACGCACGTTATCTCCCTCAGATATTGATAGATCAGCAGCTTGTTTCCTCCGACCGCTTATATCCTTAAGCGTAAATGGCAATCGGGTACGACCAACTGCGTTCATGTGCTTCTTAATGGTTATGAATTGATTTTGCTTAATCCAGTCAGAATGTCTACGTTCAAAGAGTTGCACACTTCGATTACATTTCCGCCACTTTATCTCTAGATTTGTACAAAACATACTGATTTTGTCTTTTAAATATCTTTAAATCTTTTAAATGTCTAAAATTTAAGTTTTGAACACTTTTGGAAAATGGGTTTATGCCTAATAAATGACAAAATTTCCTATAGTGCGTCGATGGTTGTTCACGCACATTTTCTGCAACCGCAGCAATGTTTTCGGTCGAGCGCACGGGACGAGAACGCGCACCAACATTCCAGTTTCACGAACTCGCTTCACGAATTGATCCACAAATTGAGTTTTCGGAAAATTTTTTTTTGTTAAATGTTTTTTTTTTTTTTCAAATTTCGCACAGTTTGAGTCGAGAACTCACCACTTTAAAAAAAATGTTTTTAATATTTCCCAACTTTTGTAGCGATGAAAATTGCAATGTCGGTAGTGCGTGGGCCAGAATGAATGTGCTTGGGCGCTTAATTACCAAAGAACTGCATTGAAGGCATCAGGCAGCCTGAGTATTGTGTAGGATAGCCTTCGATAATTATCGATTAATAATCGATTTGAGGCGACAACATCTTACCATTCAAATTCAAGAACCAGCCGTTATTTCTCAGCTTTATTTATTCGAAATGTATTTACTCAAAAATTACTCGTTTTTGCGATGACATTGTTCGACAAAAAAGGCTATCAGCCGTGCTCCCATTTCACTTTTGCAAGACTTTTGCGATTTCAAACCGGTTTTTGGACTAAATTTTGACTCGAAATCGCCAAGGTTTTGCGAAAGCGAAAGTGGGAGCGTGGCTGTATATCTTTTAAAGTATTTCGAATTTCAAAAAATCCTTTTACGGCGATATTCTCAAATATCCAAGCTATAAAAAGTTTCCTTAAAGTTGGAAAAAAAAATGTGGAAACATTACATGACCTCTCTTCTTCTTCTAGTTCCTTATTTCCAATAGCGTTCGCACTTAAATTATTCGTTCCACCTTTTTCTCTGTTTACCGTTTGGGCTGTGCGTTGTTAATCAATCAATTAAAAACTTTTCGACTTGGAGGAGGTATTTCTTAGTGCCCACGACTTGAAGCTGGTATTTTCTTAGTATTAGAAAAGAAAACTTATGTCCAAATTTGCCGTTTGGGCTGTGCGTTGTTGATCAATCAGTTTCGCATTTGAAAGAAAACTCTTGTCATAATTTCAACTTTTTCCCACTTTCATCATGGTAACTAAATTGTATTGAAATTGTAATTTTGTAGCCTTTTCCGTTTTGGGGGTTACGCATTGAAAGCGAACATCAAATTTGAGCGGAAATAATCGGTTGTCAAAAATTTCAACTCAATAAAATTCGAAAAATTATTTCATGCTCGAATCACAACCAATTCACACTTGCCACTCTAATATTCTCCCTCACAAAAACCAAAACCCAAAAAAAAACCAAAACCAAATTGCAATGTGCTGATTTTATAAACAATTTGCTATTTTCATTATAAAACGCCTTAATTTATTTGGTTAGGCAAAATGAAATGGCAGCCAAAGAGGATGAAAAATCTATGGCCAGCATTTTAATGAGTGATTGGTGGTCGGGGAGAGGGAGGAGTAGGGTCAGCAGTCGTCCGCCATCCACCATCCGCCGTTAGATGATGCTGATGATGAAATCAGCTAAAAATGTTTATTGTTTATTTTTGTAGAAACTTTAGATGCATCGAATGCAACTCCTCGAAATGCCTGAACTCCACACCATGTGCTCAACACGTTGTTGCCTGAGGAGGGGGAGGATGAGGTGGAGGAGACCTTAAATAAATGCTGGAAAATTTATGTTGCAGGTCAGCAGCAGCAGCAGCAGCAGCAGCAAAAGGAGCCAAAGAAGCAGAACAAGTAAATCAGGTTTTCTTTCCTTCTTCTTTCGTTTGTTGGTCGTCAAGGTATTAACCTTTTCTGTGTGCAAGCGAGCGGGCTTCTGAAAATATTTCAAGCATTTCATAAAAAATAAAGTACAAGTATATTATACTGCCTGCCCAGGCCTTCTCAGGTGTGCGCAAAAGCAACGGGCGGGTCTTTTGTGGCCATTGGGCAAGTGGCGCGCACGATTACTCACATGGCAGGTAAACCCTGTACCCCTTCACACCCAGGCAGGCCAGCTGATGACGCTGCTGGAGCTGGTTCTGGTGCTGGCGCTCCTTGAGCAGTAGTTGCCTCTGTGCTCTCCTTTTGAGGTCGCTTCAAGTGGCTTATTTCCGCCTCTTTGCATGCTGCTTGGCCACAGAGCATTTTGCTTTGCTTTTTGGCTTCGGCTTTGCTTCGCTTTTTGCTAGGTGGGGGTCAGTTTCGACATATGCCCAGTTAATAGCAACAACAACAAGAGCATGAGAATGAGAACTGTGCAGTTTACTACGTATACAATATATGTATAAGAGGTTCGACTGATGAATGATGTGTGTTTCTCCTCTGTATATCATGATGCAGTAACTAGTGAAAGAGCATAATTGAAGCTTGAACTTTTATTGATAACTGTCAAAAATGTTAACAACGATTCCCAGCTAACAATCGTTAACGAAAACGAATCCGTTTTCGATGTTTTCTCGAAATTTTCTCTAACAAAACTATCGAGAATGTGTGTCCGTTTTCGGTCCGAAAAAGTATTACCTATCGCTCAGTTTGTGGCAGCAAAACGTTAGTTCTCGATACACGTTTTCGAATCCGTTTTCGTTTTCGAAGTGTCGAGAACGGATTCGAAAACGTGTTGTAAACGTTTACTTTCGCGATAATTGATAAGAATGTTTTGTTTCATTCCATTTTGTTTCCCATTTAAAAATTTGTACATTTTGTTACTTTTGTTTCTTTGTTTCTATGAATTAATTCAGTTTCATTAAATTGTACCGGATTTTTGGCACAAAATTAACTGGAAATAACAGTTACAGCCAATTACAATAGTTCGCATTCTCTTTGCTAACTGTTCTAGCAGGAGCATTTAAAAATGGTTGAAATCTGCGCAATATAGGCAAAGTTTTCTTATTTAATTTAACACCTTTGATAAAAAAAAACACTGGACAAAGAAGGCCCGACTCCATTACAAACTGAGCGTCATGCAAAGCATTCATTTGCTCCTCATATCGTGGTGTGGACATCTGATTCGGAGCATTGCGCTTTGTCTCCTCCAGAGAGAAAACAGCTGTCTTCACCAAAGCGGCAATATTCCGGGCGGCTACAGGCACAATGACCGCACTTTGTTCACTGGCCAAATCGGGAAAGACATTGGCTTTGCTGCGTGGTATATTCTTAACTATGGCTAGGTAAGCAGTAAGTGTTGCACCTTGACGGCAGATTTTTGGGCCAGATTCAGCTAAAGACAAAGAGAGAAAGAGACATTAAGATGAATATTTGGAAAGTCCTTAAATTACTCATAATATAGGGCAAAATGCGATCCAATATAGTCTCGATGGTAACATACTTGGACAACTTTTGCAACAGTTGCAGGGCGGCCATTTTGGTATTCGACTGTGTCAATCTACGTATGCAGGAGGTGACCACTGTAATGATAAAAAGAGACCATCACCAGGCCGAATGCTTTTTCTCAGCTGGCTACTCTTCCTTCATCGACTCTATAAACATATATCATGGAGGTTAAAAATTGCCGCAAGAGCTCATTCTCAATGACAGCCAAATGATTCGCCACCAGCTCGCGTTTCCCAAGTCTGTAGGCCAGCAATTGGAAGAGCTTAAAGAAGGCTATGCTTTCGGTCCAGACCTTCAACAGAGCGCAAGAGTTCCCCTTTTCAACCCTATTTCACTTACCTCGCCTCGAAAAGTATTACTTGGAAGTATAGCTTGGACACAAAGCGAACTTTTTCGCTCTAAATTTATCAACAAATGTGCCCACCCGACCAAAAGTACGCGCGCGAATTCGCTGACGAAACTCAAAACGAATAAAAATCGAGCAAAACCTTCGTTTACCAATTCGCCAGACATTCGTTTATGATACTTGCGTCGCTCAGTTTGTGGCAGGGAAATATTCGTACGCGAACATTCGCCAGTGAATTCGCCACGCGAAAGTTTTACGAGTTTCATTTTCACTCGTTCCTAAAAATAAGTTTTAAATAAAACTAGAAATTATTGTAAATTTTTTAAACAATTTTTATTTAAATTTATCGCCTCTTGTCTTCCATTGCAGCTGCTTCCACGTATTTTATTTTCTTAATGCAAAATGCTTTGCTTTGCATATAAAAAGCAGTTGCTTGCTTTTGTTTGGCATAATTTCAAAACAGAAAAACAACTAAGACAATATAATCTTGAACCTTTAACTAGATAAAACAATACAATAATACAATCAATGTTTACCGATTAATTGATTGACGCTCGGCAGTTTGCTAAGCCAAATTAGAATGACGCCAGCCTAAGTATGTATAAGGGCAAATACATACTGAAAATGCATAAACGGCGATGCTGCGTCATTTTCTACCTGCTGCAGAGAGAAGCAAGATAAAAGGGAACTCATAAAGAGTTTCGCTAAAACTAAACAAAATACGAATAATATTCTTCGCGAAACTTTCGCTTGAAGCGAACCTTCGCTTGTGTGTCGGGTGGGAGGTGGAAAAAAATGACTAGCTGTCACAAACAGAGAAAAAATTTAAAATCGAAAATGTCGTAGGTCCGATTACATACGTTTATTTGTCAGGTGGGTTGTGTTGCTTGGGTTTTTGTGTGTTTGTTCAAGCTCTTGGGTTCGAACTTTGTTTAACGATATTTATTGTTTGATATCAATTGCGATCAGTAGGATTTACCTTTCAATCATGATAATTTTCAAGCTTACGGAACGTAGTGAAAATCTTCAATATATTAGTATGATTTTCCATTACAATTAAATTTACCAAAATGTTATATTTTCATTCTTTTCGAATCGATAACACAGTAAGGTCATATGGGCGACCCTTGATTCGTAAGTTTATGGTGCATATTTAACGTGAAAACCAAAAAATATGTATTTTATATGTTTCTTCAAGTAAGATCCATTCTCTCTTATTACTTTTGTGCACAGTGAAATTCCTGTCAAAGTGGTACTCTGCCAACATTACGTCTCTGGGCTGGAGGATTATAGAGATTTCCTTCTCCAGCTTCTCAGAGTCCCTTAGGCTTACTATGTGGTTTCTAGCTGTAAGTCCAAGCAGTGTTGTTTTTTTTCTTCAGCATTGAGTTCAGAGCATTTGTAGCAAGGGTGAACGAGCTTGCTCGTGACAGCTCGTTTCAGTTCTCTGCTTATTTTGTAATTTTTAATTTGATTTCTACACTTTTACTTCTGTTCCCTTTTCTTCGCTTTCTTCTAAGACATTTTTTCTACCTATTAATTTGTAGTTCTTCTCTTCTTATTTTCTTCTAAATGCACTTTCCAGCTCGCTTCTATATGAGTTTTTTTTTTCTCTGTTGCTTAATGTTACCTAAGTTTTCTACGTCTTCTTACTTTTCTTTCTGTCTTCTAAATGTACCTTCATTTACTACTTTTTTTTTATAATGTTCTTCTTTCCTCGTTTTAAATGTTCTTTCTTTATTTTATGTTAATTTCTTTCTTATTTTAGTTGCGGACTTTTCATATTTTTGTAAATAACTTTCATTTTATTTTCTCTATTCTTCTGTATTTTCTTTCTTTCTTCTAAATAATCTGAATTTAATTTCTTTTAAAAGTTCTTTCCTTTCTTCCTTTCTCTGTTGACTTTCTTTGTTACTCTCGTTATGGCCTTTTTGTCCACACTTTTCCTTTTATTTTCAGTATTCAGTATTCTTCTGCCTTTTGTTTCTTTCTACCAAATGTTATTTCATTTCCACCTTCATTTCTTCGAAATGTTGATTCTTCTTTTGGCCCATGGTTTCCTTTTTTTAATTCTTCTAAATGTTCTTCCCTCTACTAAAGTGGTTTCTTTTCCATCTTTCTTTCTTCTAATAGTTCTTACACTATTTCATCTGGAATTCCTTTCTTACTTTTGTTACGGTTTGATTTGTTCAAACTTTTTTCTCTGTTCTGGTGCCTTTTCGTTCTTTTTACAAAATGTTCTTTCTTTTAATTCTTCTATATGTTCTTTCATTGTTTTATGTTGATTTTCTTTCTAACTTTGTGGTCTTGTGAACACTTCTCTCCTTCTCTTTTCGCTCTTCGTTTGGCTTAAACTGTCTGTCAAGAAAAAACTAAAATTATAGACCTTCTTTCTTTTTAATCTTATATACTCTCTTCTGTTCTGCTCTCTTTTATACAGCGTTCTGCTGTCTTCTCTTTCTGTATAAAATTTTTTTTATTTTTTCCGATTCTTTTCTTAGTTTCTTGTAATTGTTCTTTCATTTGTTATTTTCTTCGAATTCTTCTTCCCATTTTTCGTTATTCTTTTATGTTCTCTTGCTTTCTTTAATTGTCATTCATTCTCTTTCTGTTTGTTTTGTTACTTTTTATAATTTTAGTTTTAATCTTGTTTCCCTATTTGTTTTTTATATTATACTTTCTGCATTCTTCTCTTCTCCTTTCTTTTCTTCTGCTTTTCTTTTCTACTGCTTTATTCCTTTCTTTCTCGTTGTTCTTTCATATTTTCTTCTTTTCGCTTTCACTTTTTCTTGGTTTCTTTCTCCTCTTCTTTTCGTAATTCTACAGAAATCACCTGTGTCTATACAGTGCTGATTGCAGGACTTTTCAGTCCAATCATCAGCAGACTTTGCTTGAAACTCCATTCACTTTTCAATTGCCTTTCATAACCAAGTTCCACTGGAAAAAGCAGTTGAGAATTCGTGAATTCGTTTGCCAATTTTCAATTGCCATTTCATCTAATCTTTTGAGCCTTCTTTGAATTGGCTAATATACCTGAGGCACCCACCCTCAGGGTATTCATCCATATCCCCAAAAGTGGCACACAAGCAACCAACGAGTTGAGCCAAAGCCAGATGTGGACGATGCTTGGCGGTTGCCTGCAACAAAGCGCCAAGTGTCGATAGCACGAAAAATGAAATGTTGCTGCAACTCTCACGCACACACACACACACACACATACACCCCTCAACATTTGTGTTCAATTTGCCTTTTTGTTTTGCTTTTTATTCTTTTGTTGCTCGCTATTGACTTTTTCCTTTATGTGCTTGCTGCGCTTTGTGGCAGCAAAACAGCAAAACGGCAGCAGCAGCAGCAGCAGCAATTATTTTAACCCAAATTGTTGTTGCAATTCTTAAGTTCGCCCCGTGAAATATGTGTCGCTAGATGGGAGTGGCTCCCGCCCTGTGCAACGGAAGCTAACTCAATCTCCAAAGCAATTTCGTTTATTTGTTAATTTAAATTTGCATTTACTTGTATTTTTTTGTGCTGGGATTGGTTGCTGCGGTGCAGCAGGAGGAGGGGAACTGTGAAATCAGACCAGGTGAAGCCCGGGAGCAGACTTATTAGCATGGCAGAGGGAACGGCGAGCGCGCGTTCAAGTTGAACGAACGATGGGAAGCAGGGTTTGGGTTTTTTTTTTTTTGACTATTTTGTTTACAGTGGATGAAAGAGTTGAAATGTTTAGCATAAGAAGGTATCAATTTGACAAATCAAGAAGATTCGAAAGATGTGGTTAATTAAGTGAGTGAAGCTTTTATAAGTATATTCTATTGGGTATCAAAAAGTCTGTGGGGTGTCTGTGCAGCTGTTTCAGGGTCCTTTCGATGGGTCATATTTTGGTTTGCTAACTTTTTTCTTATTTTCTATCTTTACTCATTCATTCTTCTGTCTCTCTTCTGTCTTTCTACTTTTATTCTTCATATCTGCACCTTCTTTTAATGTGATTTTTTTTTTGCATTGATTCCGTACCTTCTATAATATTTTTTTACCAAGAAAATATCGGTTTTGCTTCTATTTATTACACAGCTCGACAAAGTCCAACTTTTTTAACTAAAATTATGATAAAAAGGACCTCTGTAAGCATCACCTCATACCCAGTTTAACGAATAAAGCCTCGGTTCGCGTTTTATGGGTACAATTTTAACTTAGTTTTTAATGGCTTAAGATAAAAATCTGCAAAATTCAGCAAATGTGGACAGAGTCATTCTGAACGCAATATAAAAAATTCACTTCAATCGTACAATTGATTAGGGTACCTCCAAAAGGAGTTAAACTTTAATTCTTGAATATCTTTAAAAGCGCACGGTAGGTTTTTAATAAAATAGATATATATGATGGTATTATGGACTATTGCAAGTTCCTAAGAGATGTTGCGATATGGAGCACCATTTTTAGACTCATCCACGAACCACTCCATATGGACTATGAGCCAGACGTAAGGCTTTATTCGTAAAACTGGGTATGAGGTGAGGCTTACAGAAGTCCCTTGTATCAGAATTTAAGGGTCTAATGCCGGGGGGGGTTTTTTTTTTGGTGATGTACTGTGTTATCGCTTTAAGCTCTGATTTCTTATCTCCTCCTTACTCTGCTATGGTTTAGTTATCCCTAGCACTTGAGAAATCTCATCCATAAGTCTGTTTTCTGTTTCTTTTCTTTCGTGGTCCTTTAAGTTCTTTGATTTTTTGCATTTATCTCCACTTTTCTACCGGAAAATGCAAAAATTCTTCAGTCTATATTTCAATTGTTTCCTTTTCTACTTTCTTTTTCGTTCTAGCTTCCTTTTTTGTGCTTCTTTCTTTCCTTGATCTTTCTCTCTGTCATTTTTCTTCTTTCCTTGTTTATTATTTTGTTTTTTGATTCTACCTTTCTTTCTTCTTTCTGTCTGTTTTTTCTTTTGTTTATTTCTTGTTTTGTATTTTCTTATTTCATTCATGCTTGCTTTCGGTCGCCTTTCTTTCTTTTTTCGTTTTATCCCCCTTTTCCAAACATTCCTCTTATCTTGACCCTTTCATTCTTCTGTGTTTCTTCCTTTAAGCCCCATACGGACATCCGACGTTCGTAATTTAGCTAACTTTGTCATATGTTTCGTCACTTAAGAAAAAATTTCGCCGAAAATTGAAGTTTGTGGTTTTTTTTTAGTTTTACTGGCGGTGGGTTACACTTCTCGATCATCTGTTTTTTGTTTTGATGCCAAGTGAAATTGTTTACAATTCAAAAATGGATAAATAATGGATAAAATTCTTTAATAATGCTATCCCAGAAGGCGTACATTTCCGGGTGTTGCAATTTGGAACTAGGCTCTTCCATTAGACCCTTTTGGTATTCCATAATCTGCGAAATTGCACCCATCAATTTGTCGTTGCCCTCAGACTTCTCCGACATATTGCTGCGCCTTTTCTATAAGATGAATAAAGTAGATGCTTTGATTTGAAATATCACTTACGTAGGTGTAACTGCTGGTTGTGGCCCCAACTTCGATGCTGTCTCCCACCTGAGTTGACGACAGCAAAGACTCGGAAATGCACTTTTCTATATCCACAGCAGAATTGTCCAGGCACTCAGCAGGAAGCAAGGGGTCCGTTTGAAATGTCCTGTAAAATAATGAATCTTTCATTAAATTAATTTACAAAAATATTATTGATCGGCTTACCTGCGCTTTGATAAGACATTCGGCAGAAACGACATTAATGCGTTGAATTCCCAATCAATGTTCACATCGTCCCTAAAAGAAGGGCTATCTATTGGCTCACCACCGGTACTACCAGTCTTCATCTGCTTTGCGCTTCTGCCATGATAGCGATAGCTCTCCCGCAAAGACTTAACGCCTTTTCGGCAATCAGCCACTGTAACATATTGGTACAAGTTTTAGTCGAATTGATCAAAGTGTTAATTTTTCACATATGTACATACCTTCTTTTTGTAATATGGCGGCCACTTCTCCCCAAGCCTTGTTTACAAAATTTAAGGCCGAACGCTTGGGGTGGGAAAGATCCCAAATGACATCCCGCTCTTTCACCGCCAAAATTAAAGAAATTTTTTCATCATGTGAAAACATTTCCAAGCGACTCTTTCGTTTTTGCTTTTCTGCCGTTTTCTTTTTTATTATTATTTCTTAGTTCACTTTAGCTTAATGCACTCCAGATGATCGATGCGCAGAGTGACTTAACAAGGTGCATTCTCAATGCTGCGTTAGCTGCTCAAAGCACAATAAGGCCCACAGTCACTTTACATAGTCTCCACAAATGTGCTGTTAAGCGTTACATTGACTGTAAAGGGTGACGTTCAAATTCTTATCTCCGTAGTTGCAAAAAGTTCAAGTGGCGAAGTTGTAACTTCTGCTTCTTCTTCCCTCAATTTTTGTATGAAACTTCTCGCTACTTCGGATGTCCGTATGGGGCTTTAGTCTACATATCTTTACCTTCTTTTAAAGTCGTTTTTTCCATTCTTTTCTATATATCTACGAAAAAAGGCTACAGTTCTTCAATATCTCGTTTTATTTTCCCTTTATATTTTCTTTGTTTTTGTTGTCTTAGCTTCTTCTCTCTTTGTTCTTTCTTTCATTTGTTTTCTTTCTTTATATTTGCTTCTTATTTCTGTCTTTTTTCATTGCTTCTTGCCCTTCTTTAGTTTTCTTTCTTTACTTTTGCTTCGTTTCTTCTTTCTCCTTCTTGATTCTCCTCTTCTGACTTTCTTTTTTCTCCCTTCTTCTGTAAGCAAGCTTTCTTGCTTCTTTTTATCTTTTCTTCTTGCTATATTTCTTCTTTCCCTTTTTGTTGTTCTTCATTCTTTCTTAGCTTTTTCTTTGTGTTTTATTTTTTACTTTCTTACTTTGTTCTTCTTTTGTTCTATTCTTTCCGGATCATTTCATTACCTCTCTTTCAACTTTCTTCCTTATTTCTTTGTTCTCAGTTTCATTGCCTTTTTGCTCTCTTTCTTTGCTTCTTTTAAAATTATCTTCGTTTTCTTTTTTTTAATTGGATTCTTTTCTTTTTGTTCTTTCTCCGTTTACCGCTTTTCTTTCTTCTTTCTGGATCCATTTCTTCCTTGTTTCTTTTTTCCTTTTTCTACTTCCTACTTTCGTGGTTCTTTCTTGCTTCTTTTTACCATTTCTTCATTCTACTTCCTACTTTCGTTGTTCTTTCTTGCTTCTTTTTACCATTTCTTCATTCTACTTCCTACTTTCGTGGTTCTTTCTTGCTTCTTTTTACCATTTCTCCATTCTACTTCCTACTTTCGTTGTTCTTTCTTGCTTCTTTTTACCATTTCTTCATGCTTTCTTTTCTCTTGTCTTTCTTCAATCATTCTTTTCTACTTCTTTCTGTCTTTCTTTCTTCAGCTTGCTTCTTTCTTTTGTTATTTTTTCTGTTTGTTTTTCTTTTCTCTCTCTTTTAACCCTGCATTCTTTTTGTATACCCTTATTTCTCGATTCTTTCTTTCTGTTCCAATTTCCTCAACACAAAATAGTCTTTTTGGCAACCATTATTCTTTTGCATTGCTCAATCTTTAATCACTTTCCATATTTGATTTACGATTAAAGCAATGTTAACATATGATTTGGAAATTCTATTTTATCGAGTAATCATAAAGGGAAGGGGGGAAGACCGTGCCGAAGGGAACGCAGTCAGTCAACAAACATAAATCGCGTTGAGCATGGCGTGAAAATTGTTTACTTTAGACATTTATCGCCTTCAACGATAAGGCGGCTTTCTATGTAAACTGGGACACACACACACACACACATAACGCAGTCTTTTTTTTTGTTTTTTGTTCTTTTATGGATTGCTGCTACTTGCACCGCTGAGATTTAGTTTCTGTCTAGATTTTGGCATAGGGCGGCCGATGGTGCAACCAGCGCCTGCCAGCCAGCCAACCAACCAACTCATAGGCGCAGGCGGCCAATTGAAGTGTCTTAATTTAGTTTGCCGACGATGTCTGGCAGTGGCGGCAATCAGTGGCAATCAGGCAATTCAATCAGACCCAGTCTCCCCCTCCCGCCCCCGCCGACCAACTCATCATCAACAAGGCCCGCAGCATCCACCAGATGCATTTGTACTATGTAGAAGGATTTACTTGTCTATTGTCTGATTTTGGGCTAGAACTGAGAGGAAGAGAGAGATAGAGAGAGAGAACTGAGACTTGTACCAAAAGTTGTTGACAACAAATGAGACTCCACTTTAGACAGTTGCGCCTGGTCGCATAATTCCTAAATAAGTGCCCCCTCCTCTCTAATGAAAAAAAAGTGCAGTCAACTTGTGTTGTTATCGCCTGCCCAGACGCCCAGACACAGCCAAGCAGCGCCAAGCCAAGAAGTTTTTCCAGCCCCAAAACTACGTTGCCATGTTTGTTGTTCTTCTTGTCTGGCTGACACGAGGAGGGGGGGTGAGGGGTGAGGGGCAGGGGGCATGACTGCGTCAGCTCAAACTCCAACTCCAAAAACTCTTCCTCTAGATAAGCACAGCTGCATTTTTATTTTAATTAACGCATGAAAATGCAGTCTTGAGTTCAAAAGGGGATTATCTAATTATAAAAATTTTATACATAGAAACCAAAGGTTTCCCCCTTTGTTGAGACATTATTAAGATATTTTTTTTAAAAATAAAATGTGAACAAAGTGGAATAGAATTGCAAATTAAATAATTTACAAACTTACAAACTTACTCATAACTTGTGTGTGTTGCACGGTCACTCTGTCATTTGTATTTTTTAATGTCTCTATAGAAAAATTGAACTAAATCAAGAAAATTTGAGTTTATCTATATTTATGTATATACACTTGCAAAGGGTATTATATTTTGACCAAAAGTTTGCAATGCAGAGAAATATTCATTTCCTATCCCATCAACTATATACATATTCTTGATCAGGGCGACGAGCTGAATCGATTTGTCTGTCTGTTTCTTCTCGAACTAGTCTCTTAGTTTTAAAGCCATCGAGCTAAAACTTAAACACTTTAAGTCTTCTTTTTACTGCACGCTGCTAATATGTCGGAATCGACCGGATCGGATGACTATATCTTATACCTGCACAATGAACTTAATTTTATTCAACGGAGTTGAATGTTTTTTATTTCAAACAACAAAAATTTAAATTTGCCACCTGCCAAATTAAAAATGAAACCTTGCAATTCTAGCTGCTGTATGGTAACACGAGTACGGCAAACGAAAGGGTAAACAAAAGAATTTCTTTAATTAAATGAATGCCTCTCACGCTACAGATGCCAATCGACGATTTAGGGAAGACGCAAATCCGTTAGGAGACAATAGAGTGCAGCCGTCTTGGATTCGCATCGGACCCTCTTTCTAAATCAGACAATATACGTAGACAAAATTCTGTGGGTAATGCTCCTGTTGCTTGAAAAGTAACTTGGGCCCAGCTTTCTTTAATTGAAGCAATCGGAGGAAAGGTTGGCCAAATTCATTGTCAGTTTGTTCCAGGCTGCAGCCACCTGACGCCCTTTGGGAAATTGCGCTCCTTCATAAGAGCCAAGAAAATTTCGCTCTGGACACCTGATCGATGCTTGCCCTATTATAATTTATTGAGATTATCCGATGTGTTCCAGAAATCTCTAGAGATTTTGGGGTCAGTTGTTTTTTGAAAACTACCAATCAAAATGTCGGTGTTCCACAAATGTCGGAGATTTCATTTTTCGGACTTAGCTTCGGCTGACTGGTAGTTTTTGCGTTGGGGCTGCCACGACAGGGTTGTAGGCTTTAAAATTATTGAAAATATTTCATTAAATTCAAAATTAAAATAATAAAAAAAAAACCAAATGCTGCAGGTGGTTGTGGTATGCACTGAGTTCCAAACTATAAATTATTTTTAAGCCTTTAGTACTCAATTGTATCGGAGAAAAACTGAAGAAAACGCAGACCCGCCAAAAATTTATTTTGTATTGACAACCCTGTTGCTTACAAGTAAGAAGAGTGCACAAATTTAAATTCTAAAATGCCCGCGACTGTAACAAAAGTTTTAGAAACGATGCAATCCACTTTTAATTTCTGCTAAAGCGTAAGCTACTTTTTTGCCGCGATATCCGACTGCTGTTCCATATGCCGACTGTCAGTCCTCGCGACAAGCGGACCATATATGCCGGACTCATGGTGCCTTGTGCACTATTTGGTGCCTCGGTTTGGTATGGCTTTACGAAGCAAGTAGTTGCCAGGAGGCGGCTCATATCATGCCAAAGGCTCATCCTGCTTGGATGCCTACCGGTATGCCGAACAGTGTCCACTGTGGCACTGCAGGTGCTTGCTGGAGCTCCACCATTTGATCTAACAGCCATGCGACCGGCTGTCAGGTTCAAATTGAAGCGTGACTACCCACTGGAGGAAGGCGATTGGCTACACCGTGAAGACCTGACGGGTCTAAACTGGATGCAAAGGATGGCGCGGCTGGACGTGTGGCAGCGCAGATGGGATGACGGTGCCGATCACGGACGAGTGACCCACCAATTTCTCCCGGATGTAAGCTTCGTCTTCAGCGAGCGTAAGTTTGGTTTTACGCTACGCGCTGGTTTCTTGCTGACTGGCCATGGATCGCTGAATGCATTTTTGCACGCAAAGCATCTCAGTGAAATACCCGCATGTCCATGCGGTGCGGATCTGGAGGACTGGCAGCACGTGCTATGTGTCTGCCCCTTGTATGCAGACTTGCGAGACCTCGATGGACTTGGAGTACGGCACGAGAATGGCGTCTGGATTGTGTCTGGAATTGCGGAAACACAGGAGAGGATGAGGCTGCTAGCGGTGTACGCGGAAGCTGTCTTCACGAGGAGGTTGCAGTTGCTGGATCCCTTGCGGGTGAGAGGGCTGCCAGTCCCGGGCTAGGCCGAAACTGGCAAAATCCTCCTGGTGCTTCCCATTCCGGTGCCTGTCGGGGCCAAAAAGGGAGGGCCCACCGAGCTTATCGGTACCACGGGTTGAGGTCGGCCCCCTTATGGGAGTATCGTGGTGGCTGTGGTTGACACCTAAATTGCGAGTAGAGTCTTAGTTGAGGCTCGACGTGGGACTGCGTATCAGCCGGGTGCTGTGACCCATAGACCAGCAGAGGTTTTAGATAAGCCTTGCCCCTCACCAAGGGGGATTGTGATGCCCGACGAGCAGACATTCAATTGGTACCTGGGGGATTTCGGTCTCCTGGGGGCGCTAGTCTGTCATCACAACTCCAGACTCACCGTACCATATGCACATTCATGTGCATATTAGGGTACCGTGGTTGTAATCCTACCTTTGGAAAATGCCACGTTAAACAAAACCTGAGCGATCAGAATAGTTCTGCTGTTCCATATGGCTTTACTGCCTCTTCCTCCGGAGTTCAATGATAAAAATAAAACAAGTTGGCAGGTTTGCTTATTGTTGCTTTCTGCTGCCCTCTGACTTTTGCATTGTTTTGATGGACAATATTTTAAAATTAATTTTTATTACTTAAAACCCATAAAATCTTTCAAAATATTAATGCAATTCGATCAGTTATTAAAGATTTGTTCCTTATTATTATATTTGGCTGAAATCTCTTTATTAGCAAAACATAGACCAAATGTTGCCACAAATTTAGCATCATTTGAAAACAACCAAAAGAGGTTTCAGGAACACCGACAATTGCTTTTGGGTTGTTAGAGGCTTTTAGAACACGGCCGTATAAACAATTCGAAAGAATAATAAAATTAACTAACATTTGAGCGGCTTCTCTTAATTTTTTTGGTTTTGATGTTTAATTTTTTTGAATCAATAAGCATTATTTTAATCAAAATTCATCAAAATCAAAATCATTTTGAGGGCAGCAAATCGCCGGCTTAAGGGTGCGCGATTTTCAAATCACTCGAAAACAGGCAGGGCGAAATAAAATTCGGGCAAATTTCGAGCGGATGTGATTTCTGTGGCACCCTTGTATATTACTTATTCCTGGGCGGCTAGCTGCTAGCATGAAAATAGGGAAAGATAACTAGAGGGGATTCTGTATTCTTAGATTCTCATGCCGGGAGTCCGCCAGCTTTGCGATGCGTGTCCAGATGTTTGGTGTCCTCTGAGATCCCTGATGGGGTGTGGTCGCGCACTTCCGGAGAGAAGGATGATGATACGTATCCGCTTAGTTGTGTGGCCTGATGCAATGGCACACTCCAAGAGGGGAGTACGTTATACCGTATTAGGTTAGATGTGTGGAGAGATGCAAATGGAGTCGCACTCCAAGCGAGGATTAGGGTATTCCGGGAATAGGTTAGGTGTATGGACAGATGCAGGGGGCACTCTGAGCCACGAAATTGGATGCGAAGCGTACTCCATATGGGAGTTAGGAAATCACGGAGCAGCAAAATGGAGATGCAATGACGCACACTGAAGCACGAGCTTGGATGCGAGTTCTATGACACTACCATGATTAACGGCTTACCTGCACTCTTTGAGCTCCGAACGTGAATTGATATCTTCGTCTTTTATTGCGGCCGCTCTGTTTTTGGCTCACGCAATGCCGAGCCAATGTCCTAACGCGTTTGCTCTATACTTTCTCTATAATTATTGATATTTGTATGGACTTATGGCTGTCATAGGACCGATCGGTCGGCAAATAGGTCTTCGAGAGAACAACTTTTTGTTTTCAATTACACTAAGACTCATTTTCCGACCGATCGGTCCTATGATAGCCTTTAGATATAGTCATCCGATTTATCCGAAAGCATACGGAATTAGTAATCAGTGAGTTTGAAGACGCTAACATTAAAAGCAAATAAAATTTCTTACTAAGAACTATTTTCGACCGATCGGTCCTATGGCAACTATAAAATATAGTCACCCGATGTCGATCAACTTTTTCAAATTAGTTTGAAAGCGTTTAATATTAATAATCCCCGACCTTAAGAACGATTTACTTAAAAACAAAAAAGTTTTTTTTCACAAAGACCCATTTTCCAAACGATCGGTCTTAAGGCAGCTATAAGATATAGTCATCCGATTTTGACCAAAATTTGCAAATCTGTTTGAAAACATATAATATTAATTATGGCCGAGTTTTATGACGCTAGCATTGAAATCAAAAAGTTTTTCTTACTAAGACCCATTTTCCGACCGATGGTTCCTATGACAGCTATAAGATATGGTCATCCGATTTTGACCAAAATTTGCAAATTTGTTTGAAAGCATATAATATTAATTATGGCAGGTTTTTATGACGCTACCATTGAAAACAAAAAAGTTTTTCTCACTAAGACCCATTTTTTGACCGATGGTTCCTATGGCAGCTATAGGATATAGTCATCCGATCCGGTTGGTTCCGACATATTAGCAGCGTGCAGTAAGAAAGAAGACTTTGTAAAAAATTTCAGCTCGACAGCTTTAAAACTGAGAGACTAGTTTGCGTAGAAACAGACGGACAGACAGACAGAAGGACGGACAAAGCTCAATCGACTCAGCTCGTCGCCTCGATCAAGAATATATATAGTTTATGGGGTCGGAAATGAATATTTCTATGCGTTGCAAAACTTCTGTGCAAAATTATAATACCCTTTTGCAAGGGTGTAATTAGTTTCTCACAGTTACACGATTGTGTTATTAGTTAGGGATTCGGCAATTGTGCGAATACTTCGCCTGAGTTACTGAGCTGTGCGAGCAGCTCTTCGACTTAAAGGAATAAGTTGCACAGGAGCAATGGCCTCAAAAAATTGATTGTAGCGCGGTTTGTGTATCTTGTTGAAACCAGTAGTGCACCAGACGCTTTCGACGAACAATTGGCATTAAAAGATTGTTTGTCATATTGCAATCTTAACGCTCCTGATCATCTTCGAAAAAGAACGGGCCAATGACCATTTTAGCATCAAAAGCTGCACCCAACGGTGACTTTTTCATCGTGAAAAGGTACCTCTTGAATCTATTGAAGATTTTCAGTGGCATAAATTCGGCAATTTAGTTTGTTTACCGTGAAATGAGCTTCATTGGTCATGATGATTTTGCAGGTTGAGTTTTCACAATTGACTTGTTTTGTTGAATGTAAATTTCAACTAACTGAGAGCGTTCGCGTGGCGTGTACTGTTCCATGGTCTAAATCACATGGACTGACGCATCCAAAGCGCTATGTAATTAGTCGATCTGGCATTGCTTTCAAAAGTTATAGTGTATGGCCATGTACTGCTTATACCTGCAGGCAAATCAAGTTCATTCAAAATTTTTGCCACGCCCCCAGCTGCCCCGCAATTCGGAAAAAAGTTATATATCCACTGTTTTGTAGATAGATGGCTTGTAACTTCTAGCGAAATTCAGTAATCAAGATTATTTATCAATTTGCCGAAGGAATACTAAAGATAGGATGAACTATATATACTCAGGTTATGACCAAAAGAAAGTTCTCTGCCGCAGCGCTGCAACTGCAGGTACAGAGTATATTTGAATCGAGTATATTTGAATCTGGTTTGTTATAAATTAATATCGTTCTTAAGCTCGATGATTGTTAATTTTAAAGAATTTGTAAGAATATTTTATTTAACTTCTTAAATAATTTGTTAAAATTTTAAATATTTATTAACAATTGTTTTCTATTTGTTTTTTCTTTTCTTGCAGGTAAGTTTTCTTATATGAAATCAAACTCTTGTGATGTCATTCAGTGCCTGAAAACGCGTAAGTTTGTAAGTAAAAACAAGGCAGCAATAGCTCAGCAGCATCAAAGCATAAAAATTTTATGAATTTTCTGTTTGGTAAGACATCAAAATGCAGCAAAAAGCACAAAATCGTATAGCTATGAATGCTGCTGAGTTGCTGCTGACTTGTTTCTTTTTTCTTTCCATATTCCTTCTTTCTTAAAAGCAAACAAAATGACAAAAGCAACTTAATGGTTGGTCGCCTGCTTCTAAAGCCACTTAAAGCTTCCATTGTTTCAACCCGCAAAAGAAGCAACCAGATGACTAATAACAACTGATAAACATAACAAAACAAAATACGACAAGTTGAGTAATACGCAAAACTACAAAAGAAGTTTTACAACTGAGATGAAAGCGGGCCAAAGATTCAATGATTCATGATTCATGAGTGAATCATCTGGCGAAAAATGAAATTTCATTTCAATCCTTTTAAAAATGAAATATGTAAGCTGCAAATTAATGGACCTCTTCGGCTGATCCATCAATTGCTGGCTAATTTCGTTACACAAATGGACATTGCAGTTACCTGTTTGCTGCTGCAAACATATTTCGTTCAATCAAGCATCCTGTCCAAAATGCCAATGGGCATACAAGTAATGTGTGCTGCATTCTTGTTCAACTTAACTAAGCTAATCAAAGTGTTCCTTTGGCCTCATGTTGCACCCTGTTTACATTTCAAACAAAATATACAACTAGTGCATGTGCATCAAGAGGTTGACTTCAATTATTTCCTGCTGCAGTTGGCAAACTGCTGAAGCATATGCAACTGTCAACCAATTTAAACTACCCTCTTCTCCTCCTCGCCTTTTTTGTTTTTTTTTTGTTTTTTGGTTGCCATCCTTTTTGTCGTTGACATTGCCAATGAGACACAAAATGCAAAAAGAAATTTATTTTTATTTTCGCATCAATTATTTTACATACACAACAATTTTATGCAACAACAGGAAGCAACAACTGAACTGAACTTGTCACAGTGCCCCATGTATTGTGTGCAGTGTGTGCAGTGTGTGTGTGTGCGTGTGCGTGTGTCCGGCAAAATTTAAAGTGTTGCATTTAAGTAGGCAACCTTTATGAAGAAGTTTTCAATTTGTGTGATCAGCTTAGGCTTTAACTAGAGTCTAATGAAGTTGTATTTAAGAGATGGGCACAATTTGAAAAGAATGGGATGCTCAGAGAAAAGGGACTTAAATTTTTGTGCAAAAAGATGTGCAAAACACTTGCTCTCTTAGTTTAGTCCATGAGCATAGCTCTCGCGTATACGGTCAACGCGCGCCATAAGCCTACATAAAGCAACAACAAATTCATATGCGTGCTCTCCACTCTTTCTTTACGAGCTAAGGTTTTGTTACAACAACAACATCATATGTGACTCTCTTCTCTCTCTCTCTCCTATGTCTCTTAGAGCTCGCCTCGCTCGCAGTGGTCGAACGCTTTTAGCTATTCACAGCGGCACACACTGTTACTATTTCTTATTGTTGTTTTTGTTTGAGATATATTTTGTGCATATGTATTTGTTTTCACACGGCCGTAAACTCATTCTTGACACCCCTGGTTTAGTCGTTTTTCCTGTATGTTGATGACTTAATCAGTCAGAGACACTCGAACAGGGACACTTACAAATAACTTAGACATACTTTTGTATTACATATACTTAAGCTAGGTATTTGCCTACACAGAGAAATAAAAGGATATTTGTTGATGATCCATTGATTGATTTTGGTATCCATTTGTATATTTAGTAGCCATATATTTAGTATCCATTTGTATTTTAATTACGTTAAAAAGATACTAGTAATATCCATTTGATCTTAGATTTTCATACAATAGAGCTCAAAATCGTCCAAAGGATATGAAAAATGTATATTATAATATCAAAAAAGGAATATGGTAAAACTATCCATTCCAAATGGATTTTAATGGATCTTACGTGCGAATTCAAAAACTGCATATTCCCGCCATGCCTCCTACTTTCCCTTTCTCCACATATTTTGGTCGAAAAACCGGTTTGAAATTGCAAAACATTTACGAAAGTGAACCCTATGACACTTTGTCATGCTTTAGTTAATCAATGAGTACTTTTTAGAGCAAAGCTCTTTTAAGGACATTTGATTGAACGTCTAAAATTAGAAAAGTTTTGAATGCAACAGATTAATTTGGGCACGCCTTTGTCTCTCCAAACTCAGCCGTCATTTGCCGTTGCAGTGCACACAAACACTCTGTTCTGAGTACAGAAGATTAAGTACTGAGTACCAAGTACTTTAGTTGTAGGTTACCGAGAAGCGAGTTACGAGAATCGGGTATGGGTAATCCAGTATTGAGGATAGAGTACTGAGTATCAAATACTGAGTATCGAGTATTCAGTATCGAATATTAAGTACTAATCGAGTATTGAGTATCATGGTTTCAGTTTCGAGAATCGAGTAGCGAGCATTGAGTGTTAATAAAGTTACGAGAATCGGGTATCGGTAATCCAGAAATGAGTACTGAGTATCAAATATTCAGTATCGAATACTGAGTACTGATTATAGGGTATGTATCGAATATAGATAATCAAGTATTGAGTATCGGTAATCGAGGATTGAGTTTCGAGAATCAAGTATAGATAATCGGATATCGAGAAGATAAGAGACAAAAGATAAGAGAATCGGGTAACGGTAATCCAGTGTCGAGAATAGAGTACTGAGTATCGAGTACTGATTGTAAGTTATGTACAGAGTATCGATAATCGAGTCGTGCCTCTGCTACTGGAATCTAGAATTTTTAGATTCGCTCTTAAAATTCATTCAATTTTTCTGTTATATTTTGGACCTAACAGTGCCTTATTAGTGACTTAACAGTGACTATACAGTGACTTTGCAGTGACTTGACACTGACTTGACTCTGACTTGATAGTGACTTGACAGTGACTTGACAGTGACTTGACAGTGACTTGACAGTGACTTGACAGTGACTTGACAGTGACTTGACAGTGACTTGACAGTGACTTGACAGTGACTTGACAGTGACTTGACAGTGACTTGACAGTGACTTGACAGTGACTTGACAGTGACTTGACAGTGACTTGACACTGTATTGACAGTGACTTGACAGTGAATTGACAGTGAATTGACACTGACTTGACTCTGACTTAACAGTGATTTGACAGTGACTTGACAGTGACTTGACAGTGACTTGACAGTGACTTGACAGTGAATTGACACTGACTTGACTCTGTCTTGACAGTGATTTGACAGTGACTTGACAGTGACTTGACAGTGACTTGACAGTGACTTGACAGTGAATTGACAGTGATTTGACAGTGACTTGACAGTGACTTGACAGTGACTCGACAGTGACTTGACAGTGACTTTATAGTGACTTGACACTGACTTGACAGTGATTTGACAGTGACTTGACAGTGACTCAACAATGACTCAACAATGATTCAACAGTGACTTGACAGTGACTTGACACTGTATTGACAGCGACTTGACACTATATTGACAGCGACTTGACAGTGAATTGACAGTGAATTGACACTGACTTGACTCTGACTTGACAGTGATTTGACATTGACTTGACAGTGACTTGACAGTGACTTGACAGTGACTTGACAGTGACTTGACAGTGACTTGACAGTGACTTGACAGTGACTTGACAGTGACTTGACAATGACTTGACAGTAACTTGACTGTAACTTGACAGTAACTTAAAAGTGACTTAACAGTCACTTAACAGAAACTTGACAGTGAATTGACAGTGAATTGACAGTGACTTGACACTGACTTAACAGTGACTCAACAGTGACTTGACAGTGATTTGATAGTGACTTGACTCTGACTTGACAGTGACTCAACAGTGACTTGACAGTAACTTAACAGTGACTTTACAAGATTTTACGGTGCCTTCACAGTGACTCAACGTTGACTTAACAGTGAGTGAACAATTAAATGTTCAATCAGACTTATCGCCGTCAAGGGCTTCGCTCGGACCAGGCGTCCCATGACCCCCACACTTTTTTATTTGTTCTAAATGTCTAAGGGTTGAGATTTTTCTTAGAAATTACCTGTATTCAATGGCTTAAATCAGCGATGTAGTGTCCCCTTTGGGAAAGAGTGTTGACCGTGCTTACACACTCATGTGTCCACTTTTTGTTTGACTTTAACCAACGGTTTAGATTCTCTTAAAAAATCATGAATAATCAAGCATAAGAGCGTGCTTTTGTGCCTTAAGGCTGCTCTACGATTATGTACGGCTCAAATCCGTTCCCAAAGTAGCGACCGTGCTTTCAAATTACGATTTTAAGCCATCGATTTCGTTCTGAAACTGGTTATGAGAGCTAACTGAACCACAATTATTTAGTAATTAGTATTATTTATCGATCCGCCAAAGGAATGTTGATGATCGGATGAACGATAGTCGAGTTATAAGTAAACAAACAATTATGATGGGTAGCACTGGCCGCACTTCACTCACTTTATGTGTGCTTGGCCACTTCTGACTTCAATTGCATAAACTTTGGTGGTATGGTGAAGTATATTATAGTCGCACTTGACCGACTTTCTTAGTAGCAGCTGTACAATTTTGTACATCTCTTATCGACGCTGCATCAAAAGTGGCGACCGTGCTTAAATTGAGATGTGAGTGAATTTTGAACTCATTAACTCTCTAGGTCAGGGTTCTCCAAGCATAGAGAACGGAAATTATAACTGTCTCTCTCTCTCTCTCTTTAATACACTTCTCTCTCTTATGTGTTCGGCCCCCTGGGGGCTAATGCTGGGGAACTCTGCAGTAGGTGGCAACCGTGCTTCCATGATTAAATACTCAACTCATTTCTGTATACTGTGGTTAGGTTCTGTCTGCGTTTGTGGTTACCCAAAAACTCTTCCCTGTTGTAGAACAAGCAAATTTACGCATAACATTCAGAATCGCATACAAAATTCTCATCATTTACAAAACAGGCGCACACAATAACACTGAGTTGAGGCCACAAAGTCAAATTCATTCCTTCATTGCTTCATTCCCTCATTGCGCTTATGTTTTATAGTTGTTATTGCTTTTGTGTGTAGTTGTTATTGTCGTTGTTGAAGTCGCGACCGCGTCGAGTTCATTTGTTGGCTTCAAGCAGTCTTTTTTTTTTTATTTTTTATGTTGAAGCCTTTATGTTGATTGTATTTTACTGCGCTTTTTGTGGGTTGTTTTTGCTGTTGCTATAGACTTTCATATGCAGCTCTCTCTTGCTGCTGCTGCTGCTGTTGTTGATGTTGTTGATGTTTATGTTTTTAAGAACTTTACTTTGTGTTCTTTTGCATACATATACTACATATATTTTTTCCAGGTCTCTTCTGCTCGACGTTTGTATAATAAAAATGCATATAAATTATGTTTAAATTTCATGTTGACACTTTTTATGCGCCAACCGAACGGCCTCCCGTCCGCCCTCTCGTATCGTTCATGGCAATTCGCCATTATAATAATCCATAATATGTTGCAGTTGTCGTGCCGTGGCATATAATTGTCAATTAAGTAATTGATAGCCTGACTTCTTGAAAATGAGGCGAAAACTCCAAAAAAAAACGTAGACTTATGACCCCAAATCGATGGCATTTAATTAATTTCCATTTCATTCCTTCTTCAACATCAAAATGTCAGACCGAGGTCAAAAAAGGAGGCGGCAACCTTTTGTTAAATAATCAAACAAATTCACGCACACCCCAACTCACACACACACAGGCAAACTTTGAGCCCGTTTTCTATAGCCTACTTTGCCGCGCGTTAAGCACTTAAAACACTTTTTCAATGTCAATGCACAAGTTAAAATTTCATGTTCGCACGCTAATTGGCTACAGAGCTGAGCACCAGACGCAACATAAATTTTGGCCCCAGTCACAGAAATGTCATCTGGTTATAAAATATTTAATCCAGTTTTATAAATGGAAAGTCCATGTGGGTTTCTAGGGGAGTTCTAGTTGGTCTTTCATAATTTTGGCTGAGGAAAAATAACTGTTTATTAAAAGTATTTTATGTGTCCTGAATTCTACTTTTTGACCAATTTTACACTTTTGAATAAACTCAGAATAGACTCATAATCTGTACGAATGGGCAGGAGCTTTCCAAAAAGCCTCAACGTGAATTGGTTTAATTTTGGAGTTAAAGTGATGAATATCATGAAGAATACGACAGAGAGAAAGAGGTTAAGAAAAAAAAGATAGAAAAAGATGGAGGAAGAAAGAGGTGGGGCTAAGCGAAAGAAAAAGAGAGAGGTTAGGACTGAGTGAAAGGCGTAGAACAGGGTTCCCCAAGAAGAGAGGACAGAAAATGAGTAAATGCTTTTTAGTAGTGTTGCTCAGCAATATACTGCCACGGAAAAGGGTTGACTTATAACGCTGACTGCGACTGACTCTCAGACATTCAGTGAGGAAAGACTTCGGCAAGCCCTCGGCTCCTATGCATGTGAATTACAGAATATGTTCGGCCCCCAAGGGCTATGGCTGGAACACTCTGGCGTAAAAAAAGAGTGAGAGGGATTGACTGAGAGAGAAACAGGCTGAGAAAGAAACTAAAAGGGAGAGAGAGAGAGCATGATAGAGAGAAGCTTAAAGATAGGGATTGAGAGAAATAGGCTAAGAGAAGAGAGAAAGAGAGAAAAGAAAAAAGAGGGTAAGAGAGAAAAAATAGGGCTATAGAAAGAAAAAGAGAAGCTGAGAAGGGGAGAAAGATAGGGTGAAAGATAAGCTGAAAGAGAGGGTAAAAGAAAGTGACGGAGGGGGTAGGAGAAAGACGGTGAGAGAGAGAAAGAGGATGAGAGAAAGTGACTAAGGCGATGAGGGAAAGAGGGTGAGAAAGAGAAGATAAGAAAGAACGTGACAGCGTTAGAGAGCAAAAAAGATAATGAAAGAGAAAGAGAGGGTGAAAAAGAAGAGAGAAAAGGAAAAAGAGGGTGAGAGAGAAAAATTTTGGGCTATAGAAAGATAATGAGAGGCTGAGCGAGTGACAAAGATAGGGTGAAAGAGAGGTTGAGAAAAAGAGAGGGAGGGGGTGAGAGAGAAAAAGAGGGTGAGAGAAAACGTGAGAGGGCTATAGAGAAAAGAAGATGGTGAGAGAGAAAGAGATGATGAGCTAGAACGAGAGGGTCAGAGAGAAAATGAGAGGATGAGCGAGAGAAAGATTTGGTGAAAGAGAAAGAAAAATATGATGAGAGAAGGTAAGAGTAAGAGGGTGAAAAAGAAACAGAGACGGGAAAAAAGATGAGAGAAATAAAGACCGCGAGAGTGATATAAAGAGAGGGTGAGAAAGAAAAAGCGGATAAGAGAGAGAGAGAGAGAGAGAGTATGATATAAAGCAGTACCGGCCAAATAGAGAGGACAAAAAAGTGTGCTTGTGTTGGTGAGTAAGAGAGCTCTCTCTAGACTTCAGCCGTTTTACTTGCAATTCAGTGTTCAACGATTCACACAATCATGAGTTCGGCTCGCGGTAGTTATGGCTGGCCGGCTCTGATATAAAGCATCTTTGGTCAACAAGAGCGAGGCCAAAAAGTGAGAGAGGTTTACGAGAATAAAGCGCCGTGAACCAGCTTCGATCTGACCGCATCAATGTCTAGCCAGCGACTGAAGGCCTGTTTACCCTCTTGGCCTCAGCTTCGGCATGAGTTCGGCTCGTGTATGTGTAAAAAGCGAAATGTCTTCGGCTCCTAGGGGGGCCATCGCTAATATAAAGAGGGTGAGATAGAGAGGGTGTAAGAGTTAACGAGACAGAGATGCTGAGAAGAGAGCTGATGCTGAGAGTTGTGAAAGAGAGGCTAAGAGTGACAGAACCAAGATATACTTAACAAGGTAGTCGCACTCGCTCTCTCACAATTTCTTAAATAAGAAGCTGAACACAAAAAAAATCGTCGGCGGAGAAGCGTCGCTCACAAGGGTTGATTACAGAGTGACGTTTAAGAAGTAAGCAACTAGAGCGAGAGAGCGAGTGCGGCTACCTTGTTAAGTATACCTTGGACAGAACGGCTGAGAAAGAGAGTGCGGCTGAAAGAGAGAAAATTTAATTCGGCAGATCTTTAAAGAACAACAAACTCTATAAAAAACAAGTAACAAAGTCGGTCAAGCTCGACTGTAATATACTCTGTAGCTGCTGTATTAACGCTGCTGCTGCTGCGCTGCGGCAGCGAACTTTCTTTAGGTCATTACTTAACCAATAGATGGCATCACTACTTGATTTTTAACACTGAACTATAGATGGCGCCGCTAATGTGAAAATTTCAAACTGGCAAATAGATGGCGCCACTACCGCTATGACTTTTGTTCATAACTTGAGTATCGTTCATCCGATCCTTATCATTCCTTCTGCAAATCGATAAATAATATTGATTGCTAAATATCTCTAGGAGGTCAGAAGCATGTATCTACGAAACTGTAAAAGATATGACGTTTTTTCCAAATTCCGGGGCTGGCAGGAGGTGTGGCAAAAATTGAAAATAAATTAGATCTGCTTGCAAGTATAAGAAGTATATGTCCCATACATGTCAAACCTCTATCTCTTACCATCTCTGAGATCTGTGCGTTCATACAGACGAACAGGCGGACATGGCTATATCGACTCGGCTGTTGATGCTGATCAAGTATATATACTTTATAGGGTCGGAAATGATTCCTCCTGCCTGTTACATACTTTTGCACAAACTTAATATACTCTGTGTACCTTTAGTACATAAAAAACAATCTCTAGAAAATCATTTGAAGTCCATTCAGTATAATTATCTAAAACTATTTTATTGATCAGGGATCGAGCTGTTCTGCTGAATGCACCCAACTTTTATTTAACTTAATAAAAATTACATAAAAAATACATACTTTTGTGGATCACTGACCAAACATTCAGTAAAGCTCTTAACTTTCCCCCATACTTTTCATTGATCATTGATCATTTACCCAATTTGCCAAATTATTTATAAAAGTAATCAATGACTGCGTTCAGCAGAACATCTTCATATCTCATCACAAATATCATTTCATTTCATTTGATTATTCAAATAACTCAGTCACAATTTCCGCTTACCTTTTGCCCTATTTGCTCATCACTGATTCTCTAATTAGCTGTGGCAATTTGGGTTAAATTGAAGGGGGCGGAACCTAAAGCTAAACTGATTTTCAAAGTCAATGTCGCGACATTGTGTTTTGCTGGCTGAGCCTGGAAAAGTTTTTTGGCTTGAGTATGTGTGCGTGTGAAGTTTTCATTATATATTCATAGTACGCACACACACACATACACACTCACACACACACACACACTTGGCACAATTTGCTATTAGACGCTCGTTGGAAACTTTTCGACTTTTTGGTGCGCACAATTCAATCAACAACAACGACAATGCCAACTGGCAACTGGAGCAAGGAATAAGAAATAAGTACAACTATGCAGACATTGACTGGGGCTTGTTAGAAACATACACACACACACACACACACACACACACGCACCCATATATACATACAGACAAACAAACTCACACACAATATAACAAAAACGTGTTGATTTGCTGGAATGTTTTTTAAAACCATTTTCATTTTTATTGAGCCAAAAAGTTGTTCAATAAAGTTTCCCATTTTGTGCAATTTTTTTTCTTCTCTCTCTCTCATTCTCTCTCTCGTTTTCTGATTCCTGAAGGCTGTCAAATATGTGTTTGTGTGTGTGTGTGTGTTATGAAGACATCCTAAATTCAATTGTCAGAGATTTTTCATGGTGCATCCATCAAATTGTGGCCTTTTGTTGCAATTAATGCAGCAAACGATAGAACGACGAGTCGGTGTTTACCTAGTTTGAAGTTGTTTTAAGGAACAATTTTAGAACATTTTTCCAGCAAATTTCTTAATCACACCGCGTCAGCCACTGTTAGCAAATGCGGCACCCAACTATCTAGCCCACACCTTTTTAAATCCTTACTTGAAGAAATTTTTCTGGCTTCTAACATTGTTTTCTTTTTATACCCTTGTAGAGGGTACATTAAAACTGACCAGATGTTTGTAACCCATAGAAGAAAGCATCTCCTACCACATAAAGTATATATATTCTTGATCAGCATGACGAGCTGAGTTGATAAAGCCATTTCCGTCTGATTTTAGGCTATCTACTGTGTGAGTTTTAAAGCTATCCTAACCAAAACTTTGCACGAATTCTTTTGGTGCAAAGACGCTGCACATTTGTCGGAACCGGCCGGATCGAAGGACTATATCATATAGATGCCATAGAAACGATCCGTCGAAAAAGTAGTTTTAGTAAGAAAAACTTTTTTGTTTGCAATGCAAACGCACCCAAACTTCGTATTTAATGGTTTTTTATGCTTTTACATAATTCCACTAAGTTTAATGAAAATCAGTCAACTATAAGGTATAGCTGCCATACAAAGTATAGTTCTGAAAAAAAGTCTTAGCGGAAAAAACTTTTTTGTTTTCAACGCTCTCTCTCCAAAACTTGTTACTGATCAATATTATATGCTAACACACAATTCTGCCAATTTTGATCCAAATCGGATGACTTAAGCATATAGCTGCCATAGGAACGATGGGTTGAAAAAGTAGGTCTAGTGAGAAAAACTTTTTTGTTTTCAATGGTAGCGTCTTTATGCTTTCTAGTTGTGAATATTATCGGTTTTTACACAATTTTGGGGAGTTTGGTCAAAATCGGATGAATATATCTTATAGCTGCCATATAACAAACTGGCAAGCAAATGGTCGAGTTAGTGTCGCCATCTATTGCTGAGTTTGGGAAATAACTCAGCTAAGAATGTTCCACAAAAATCATTTATGCCCAATATCTCTATGTCCGGTTAGTCCAACTTACCGGCAGGTTAGCCGAATTTGCGTGTTTCATGCTGTCTTTGGCGAGAACCGAGCGGCAAAGTTAACCGCTGCCTCACGATGGGGTCAAATTTTAACCTGCCGGCAAGTTGCGATAGAATTATCGATATTTTTATCGATCGAGAAACAGCTGTGTTCAAAATTTGTATTGTTTACTTTGTCAATTGCCAAAACAAAATCTTTATAAATAAACAAATTTCTTACATCCACGCAATGGAAATGGAAGATTCAGGCGGTAAGAGCAAGCAAACTCACTGCCCGCCGTCTACAAAATCGAAGGGCCCACCTGGGCAATGGCACCACCAATTGCCTCATGCGATGTGTTATACCGATATTGATCCAACCGCTGATATGTGTGCACCAGGAATGGTATTACCACAATGGCCAACATGGTGGTGGTTATACCCACATAACCCAAGATGGAGCAATGAATAAATAATGCGAGAGAGTACAGGGAGAGTATTTATAATTTTACTGATCTGGATGATGCCAAATTTGAACAACGATTCAGGTTAACAAACTCAGCATGTCAAATAATTCTTGCTAGGATTAGAGCAAATATCTTCGCTAAGTAACAGGTAAAACCTTAACTTCAGTTGTGATTCAATTTATTATGATGTGGATTGTTAACAGGAATCGTGGATTGTTGTCAGAGAGCAAACTTATGGTGGCGCTGCGCTCTTATGCAAGTGGCTTCTTCCTTATCATTGCGGGCGACTTCTGTTGAGTCAGACTTCCTTCGGCAAACCGTGCAGTTAATCAAGATTCCCACGCTATTGCATTACTGGGAATCACGAATAGACACTGACTGATTAATTTTTGCTAAAATTTTAGAAGTCAATTAAATATTTTTAAAGCTTACATATCATAAATAAAAACGTACCATCAATATCAACCACATTTTCCAATCTTGTGGCTGAGCTTGGGATCATGCCACGAACTTTTTGGAAACAGACAAGACTTCAGCGGTGCTGGGAATGCCGCCACAGTTCGAGAAGTCTCCCGCTTCTTAATTGTTCCCGTAAGTTTTTCCAAAAGCGATGAACTCCGGTACGCCGGCAAACTGATCTCCAAGCCCAGGCCTTCTACTTCCAGGTATCCGCATCCCTCTTTTTGTTCTCCAAAATGCATTTGTTTGACTCAAAAAGTCAACAAGCGAATGTTCCTCAGCCGCAGAAAAGTTCGCTCTTGGTCTTTTCGGTGTTTCACATTGATTCATCATCGCAAGCAATTTTATTTAATTATTTTGCCAAATAATTACCATCGAAACAATACCATTAAAAAAAGTCAAAACAAACAGCTGTTTCGTCCACAGTGTCAGGTCACACTTTTGCAGTGATAGCAATTAATCGTTATCGGGTGAACCTGCCGGTAAGTCTCGTTGACAAAACCAAAAGACTTAACCTTTGGTAATTCCGGCCGGCAAATTTGACTGGCCGGTACTTAACCGCACCGTTTGAGAAATTGGGCCTTAAAACGTTACTTTATATAAAGGGTATACAAACTTAGGTCTAGCCGAAGTTAGCTTTCCTCCATTTTAACCTTTCACGTGATTCTCATCCCTTCGATTTGGTGTGCAGTTTGAAGATCTTTCAAACCTGAAGCAAAAACTATTAAGAATGTCGGTCATGCCCGAAACTAACATACTCTGTACCTGCAGAAGCAGTTGAAAGCAAACTTTGTTTTCGTCACAACTTGAGTATCGTTCATCCGATCTTTGTCATTTCTTCGGCAAATCGATAAATAATGTTAATTACTAACTATATCTAGAAATCTTAAAAACTGTCAGAGATATGACGTTATTTTGCAAATTGCGGGGGCGGGATTTAAAATAAACTTGATCTGCCTGCAAGTTTACAAATTATATGTCCCACACATGTCTTACCATTTCAGAGATCTGTGCGTTCATACAGACGGACAGGCAGACTGATGGACAAGGCTATAAAGACTAGGATGTTGATACTGATCAAGAATATTTATACTTTATAGGGTCGGAAATGCTTGCTCCTCCCTGTTTCATACTTTTGCACAAACTTAATATACTCTGTGTACCCTTGATACAGAGTATAATAGTATGGACACATGATTTTCCAAGATTGACTTCATATTGAATTGTTCCTTAGTCATTCGTTCCACTGCTCGGATAAGGTCGCGCTTCAAAGACTCAATATTTGGGGGTCGAGTTAAGCAAGCCATAGCCACGAGAAAGGACCACAGTTTGTAGTCCAATGGATTCAGCCAATCATCCGTAAAAATGAAGTTCGGTACATGGTTTTTATACTCTGTACCGAAGGTACATAGAGTATATTAAGTTTGTGCAAAAGTATGTAACAGGGAGAAGGAATCGTTTCCGACCCTATAAAGTATATATATTCTTGATCAGCATCAACAGCCGATTCGATATAGCCATGTCCGTCTGTCCGTCTGTCCGTCCGTCCGTCTGTCCGTCTGTCTGTCCGTATGAACGAAGAGATCTCAGAGATGGTAAGAGATAGAGGTTTGACATGTATGGGACATATATTTCTTATACTTGCAGGCAGATCAAGTTTATTTTCAATTTTTGCCACGCCCCGTCCCGCCCCCGTAATTTGGAAAAAACTTCATATCTCCTACAGTTTTGGAGATAGATCGTTCGTTCCTTCTAGAGAAGAAGGAATTTTGTAAACAAAATTATTTATCGATTTGCCGAAGGAATGATCAAGATCGGATGAACGATACTCAAGTTATGGGCAAAAAACGGCCAGTTAACATCACCCACCCCCCCACCGACAACTACAGCAATCTTAGTGCGAGAGAGAAAGAGAGAGAGAGAGAGAGAAACTTAGAGAGCGCACCACGTTGTGCGCGGGGTGTTAACTGGCCGTTTGACTCCTGAGCAAATGCGAGTGTAAGGGTACAGAGTATGTTATAGTCGGGCTTGACCGACTTTCTTTCTTGTTTTTAGCTATGTTTAAGTCGTTTTTAACTTGTGAGCTGGAGCGGAGTCTTGTTGAAAGGACCACGGCTTCTTTGCAAATAATGTCTTGTCTTGAGAGGCTTTACAACCTTTTCCAAAACGTCAGATTGATACACTTTCGTTGAAGCTTTGACTCCTTTTTCACAAAACTGGAGCTTGGTGACCCCATCATTGGCGACTCCTCACCAAACCATCACATAAACCGAATGGTGACCTCTCTGAACTCTCGAAATGTGTTGAGGACGCTTGTTTTGATGACACAGCATACCCTCTATCGTTTTGTTTGTTGAACGATTCCTCTCGTCAGTAAACCGAATTCGTCTGTGGGCATTGTTCGCGCACTGGCGACGCAATGCTTTCGATTTTGTCTTGCGTTTTGGTCTCAATGCTGTTGTGATTAAGTGGCCGGTGTGTCTTTTGTATGAACTGAGTCCCAAGTCACGTTTTAGGAGGCGCGACATGCTATCCTTGCTGATATTCAACTCACGAGACATGACTGCTTGCGCAGTGGTTTTCGACGGCTTTGATGGCTTGTGGCGTTCGCACAGTGCGCCGACGGCCGAATTCCGCAAGGTTTTTTATTGCATCAGTATTCTCTAATAACTTCACAGTACAATATACAAAATTTCGGTCGCAACATCCGAACGATTTCACCTTTTTCGTAGGCCAATTATGACACGATTTTCGAGCGAGCCCCATTCCATGATTGCAAACAACTGACGCCAAAAACTTTTGATGCAGTAATATAGCATTAATGTCACTTGTCAAATGGCAGTCAAGTTGGAGTGGATGCTTCTTAAGAACGAGTGTGCTCAATATGTGTACCAAAACAATTGCGACTACTAGTTATGTTTTCTCTTTCTCTACTTTGCCTCTTGCAACATAAAACGCAACCACAAATATGCATTAGTGGCTTTTAGCGTAGATTGTGTTATTGACAACAAATGATTCCGTGTGCATCAGAGCTCATTTCTTTCTTTTGTATTGGTATCTACGCCGCCGTAAGCTGGCTCTGGGCACCACTAGTCTCAATTATTGTCTAGCAAACCATATCTCGCAGTCTTAAGCTGCCTAAACACTTGTCATTGATGTCTCAAAACAGCGTTTAGAGCGCAAATAGTCCGGTTCGATTCAGAAACTCTATTTTTGTACACTTTAGGTGTGATAAACTTCGATTTGGTAGAGAAATTTAAAAGTTTCGTTCAATGAATGAAGCCGAAAATGTTTTTCAACAAATGAATACCTTGGCCGAAACAGACTATATTTGACATAATACAAAATAATTTTCCAGCATTCTATTAATTATCTGACTATTTGGTTTAAATGTGGGAATGCTTCTGAACTTCTGTGTTTCCAATCTTGATTTTTGTTGTTTTTGTAAACTTTGTCCAAAGGTCGAATTTAGTTTGCAGTTCCCGGAGACCAATCCATTCTATTGTTAGTACCATTTTGCGAATTACCTCCTCCCAAATGATTACGATAGAGGCCCGCTTGTTGTAAACGTTCCTCCAGACGACGCTGTTCTAGATCGCCTGAATAACGCATTTCCCTAGCAACACGACGACCAATGGCATATAATAATCCCACGTTATAGGTATACGAATATTGTGGAAATTCCACTTGAGATCCCTCCAAATGGTTAAGGGCAGCAACCGAAGAGCTAGGCATATTCTCTGGAGTATCTTCCAAGCTTAAACGACTCATTTGTTCGGTCAACTCCTCCATCGCGTAATTCATGTTCTAAGATAAAATGTAATTTTGAAAATGTTTCAATATCTTCCATTATCACTTACTTCTTCTCGGTGTCTTTGCTGGTACCAGTTGTACATGATTTCAGATATATTTGTGTTATTGTTTGTTGTTTTAAATTTATAAATTTTTTGTACAATTTATAGAATTATAAAAGCAGACTGAATATACAAAACGATTTGTGTGTTTGATACTCAAATAAAACTGACATTGAAAGTTGGGTTACTATGCAAAGTTATTTGTATATTAATTGTATTCTGAATCTACTCAAAAATTCCTTAAAAAAGTAAAAAGGTTCAAAAAACTTTACGCTTAACATTTGCGAAAGTGAAAACTACAATTAAACCAAACAGCTGTCGGCTTTTACCACGGTCAAGAAAGCATTTAAGCCAAAAAAAACAACAACAACAACCCTAGACTAAGGAAAAGATGTGATGCATCAACGGCAATTTTTCACGTGCCACACAAGCGAAGTGGAGTGAGCTTGCGCGGATTAGGCAATGGACGAGCAACTGGCACGGACAATTTATGAGACGTGTTCACACACAAAAAAAAAAAAAAAACGGGCGAGGGTGAGAGTGGAGGAAAGAGCAGCAGCTCCTTGATAAACGACAACGGTGACAGCGTCAGCTGTGGAAATTGGGAAATGTTAAGGGAAATGAAACCAAAACCAAGGGGATGCAATTGCCACTTGAATGCAAGTTTTTACACTCCACTCAACTCCCATTTTCTCCCTCCAAATGATGTAATTTAAGGCATGACATGTGGTTGCTCGAGCGGTACGAGTTTTACGAGTCTTATGCATAAATTATGAGCTCGTCTCATGTATCCCACACAAAACTCAAAACCCCTTTGCCACTGACTTATTGAAGTCTATAATTAACCAAAAAAAAAAATAGAAAAACAACCACAATTTAATGAACCATCATTAGCCCACATAGGGGCCAAAGAAAAATCTTTAAAACTGCATCAAATGCTAATCAAATGTCCCAAAGAAAAATCCCATAAAACGTGTGTAAACCCAAAAAAAAAGAAAAGGGTTCAAGTTGATTTGATTGATGTGCCTTGCTCGTTGTGCAGACAACATGAAAATTAGCTAAGAGACTTGAGTTGCTCTCGACGCGTGGGTGTGCGGGTGGTGGGTCAGACAAAATGATGGACAGCTTAACAAAACGAGAGCTGGGCAAGCTCTCTAACCGCAATTGTACGGTGTTTATGGTGAAATGGTAGGCTTTTGTTTTTTTTTTGTGTCTAAGTGATTTGGATAATTGCTAAAACACGCTGTGAGATGTTACTATTCACCTTTCGCTTCAGTTTTCAACTTAATTCGTTACCGATCTCACAAGCTCTTTGATTTATACACAATTTCCACAGTTGGCAACCGCTCTAGATGCAGTTTTGTCGGTAAAACATGCTTCGAGATGTTAAGAGCAAAATAGATACTCCAATTCCCCTTCCGCTTCAGTTTCCAACTTAATTGCATACCATTTTCATATTGATCTTACAAACATCTTCAGTTTATACACAATTTCTAGATTTGGCGACCGTGCTAGGTACAGTTTTTTATTGGTAGAACGCGCTGTGAGATGTTAAGAGCAAATAGTGGCTCCAATTTATAATACAATCCCTTTCCGCTTTAGTTTCCAACTCAATTACATACCATTTTCATACCGATCTTACAAACATCTTCAGTTTATACACAATTTCCAGATTTGGCGACCGTGCTAGGTACAGTTTTTTCGGTAAAACACGCTGTAAGATGTTAAGAGCAAAATAGTAGCTCCAATTTTTAGTATAATCCCCTTCCGCTTTAGTTTCCAACTCAATTACATACCGTTTTCATACTGATCTTACAAACATCTTCAGTTTATACACAATTTCCAGATTTGGCGACCGTGCTAGGTACAGTTTTTTATTGGTAGAACGCGCTGTGAGATGTTAAGAGCAAAATAGGAACTTCGATTCCCTTCGATTTCCGCTTTAGTTTCCAACTCAATTACATACCATTTTCATACCGATCTTACAAACATCTTCAGTTTATACACAATTTCCAGATTTGGCGACCGTGCTAGGTACAGTTTTTTATTGGTAGAGCGCACTGTGAGATATTAAGAGCCAAATAGTGGCTCCAATTTATAATACAATCCCTTTCCGCTTTAGTTTCCAACTCAATTACATACCATTTTCATATTGATCTTACAAACATCTTCAGTTTATACACAATTTCCAGATTTGGCGACCGTGCTAGGTACAGTTTTTTATTGGTAGAACGCGCTGTGAGATGTTAAGAGTCAAATAGTAGCTCCAATTTTTAGTATAATCCCCTTCCGCTTTAGTTTCCAACTCAATTACATACCATTTTCATACTGATCTTACAAACATCTTCAGTTTATACACAATTTCTAGATTTGGCGACCGTGCTAGGTACAGTTTTTTATTGGTAGAACGCGCTGTGAGATGTTAAGAGTCAAATAGTAGCTTCAATTTTTAGTATAATCCCCTTCCGCTTTAGTTTCCAACTCAATTACATACCATTTTCATACTGATCTTACAAACATCTTCAGTTTATACACAATTTCTAGATTTGGCGACCGTGCTAGGTACAGTTTTTTATTGGTAGAACGCGCTGTGAGATGTTAAGAGTCAAATAGTAGCTTCAATTTTTAGTATAATCCCCTTCCACTTTAGTTTTCAACTCAATTACATACCATTTTCATATTGATCTCACAAACATCTTCAGTTTATACACAATTTCCAGATTTGGCGACCGTGCTAGGTACAGTTTTTTATTGGTAGAACGCGCTGTGGGATGTTAAGAGTTAAACAGTAGCTCCAATTTGTAGTACAATCCCCTTCCGCTTTAGTTTCCAACTCAATTACATACCATTTTCATATTGATCTTACAAATATCTGCAGTTTTGACACAATTTCCTTAGTTGGCGACCGTGCTAGGTACAGTTTTTCCGGTAAAACACGCTGTGAGATGTTAAGAGCCAAATCGGAAATTCGAATCCCCTTCCGCTTTAGTTTCCAACTCAGTTCCGTACCGTTTTCATAGCGATCTTACAATCATTTTCAGTTTGTACACAATATCGACAGTTGGCGACCATGCTATAGGTACAGTTTTAAGGAGTTGGCGATCAGCTTATTCAGTTTATATAGTACTTCCACTCTTACCCAAACTAAGCTTTCAACTACTGCCAATATCTGGTATGGTTGGCTGTAAGTAAGTGGCACACTTTCTTTTTCTGCAACAAATTGCTTTGAGAGGGAACACCCAACTAGCCAGAGGGGTTAATCAAAAACCATATCACTATCGCATTTCAATGCAGATGCCCACACAACAAACACACACACACACACACACATTAACATCAGGGAATGCCACAGAAGGAAGTTGCTTCTCCTTCTGTTAAACCAAACAAATTTCAACAAAAGCTCACTTGTGCGGGTGCTGGTGCGAGTGCGGGTTCGGGTGTGTGCGCGGGTTGAAGCGAATCTGACACAGTTTCCTGTTGGCCTGTACTTAAGTGCCTGCTTGCAAATTGAGCGCGTCACCAAAAAACAACAACAACAACATCAAGCCAGGAATGTTACCATCATCAATGCCGCCACCTAGTAGAACCGACAACAAGGTTGTCATACTTGTAAGTGCCATCATCCCAATATCAAATGACACGACGAAGCCATGGAAAATGCATTGCCTCGCGGTGGGCTGCTGCGCATGCGCAAAACCACAAAACCCCGTCAGCCGGCCACACGTGTACCACGCACCACCATACCCCATACCCCCATACCCCTGACTCCTATACCATGGCTTAAACACATTGGCAATTTAACGCCTGCTTTGTTTGAAGAGCGAACCAGAAAGCAAGATTGTTGTGCCTGTCGTTGCGCGGAGTTGAGATTGGGTGGTGGTTGGCTGTGGGAGGGGGGGGCACGAGGACAGTGGCACCTGCCTCTGGTTTGGTCATCACATCAACATGGCAACGCCCTTGTAGTGGCCTGTGGGCAAAGCTATTGACTTGAACTGAAACCAAACAACAACATAGGGGTATCAGTGTAGTAGTGGGTGGAGTAGGGGCAAACTCACTGAGGCGTAGCCAAAAGCAATCTTTAATGGATATCCAGGCTTGGAAGGAACCAGCCAGCGGGCGGAACGAATGCTGTTGGTCCATAGAAAGAAAGAAAGAAAGGAATTAGAAGAAACAAAGAAAAAGAACACAAAAAAGACAAGCAAATTAAAGCAAAAGCAGCAAAAGGAAAAAAAAGTGGAAGAGAAGGAAAATGAAAAGAATATTAATATAAAAGCAGGAAGGAAGGAAAAGAGTGAAGAATGAATTTAGAAGAAGGAAAAAAAGTTAGAAAAGGAAGAAAGAATCAAGTGAAAAAAAGGGAAGAAATAAGTTTTAAAAAGTAGAAAAAAAGTTCGAAAAAGAAGAAAAAAGGAAAGAAGAAGACGAAGAAAGAAAGAGGGAAAGGAGAAGAAGAAAGTAAGAAGGAAGGAAGAAAGTTAGAAGGAAGATATTAAGGAAAAAGAAAGAAGGAATTAAGGGAAAAGGAAGGAACAAAGGAAAAAAGAAGGAAGAAAGAAAGACTGAAAGAAGGAAGAAAGAAGAATGGAGTAAGAAAAGAAAAGGGGAAGGATAGCAGAAAGAATTAAGGAAGAAGAAATGAAGGAAAAAGGAAGAAAATAGAAGGAAGAAGGAATTATGGAAGGAAGAAGGAATTATGGAAGGAAGACCAAAGAACGAAGGAATTATGGAACGAAGAAGAAATTATGGAAGGAAGACCAAAGAAAGAAGGAAGATGGAAGAAAGACTGAAGGAATGAATTATGAAGGACTGAAGGAAGGAAGGAAGAAGTAAGAAAAGAAGAGGGAAGGATTGCAGAAAGAATTAAGGAAGAAGAAATGAAGGAAAAAGGAAGAAAATATAAGGAAGAAGGAATTATGGAAGGAAGAAGGAATTATGGAAGGAAGACCAAAGAACGAGAAATTATGGAAGGAAGAAGGAATTATGGAAGGAAGAAGGAATTATGGAAGGAAGAAGGAATTATGAAAGGAAGAAGGAATTATGGAAGGCAGAAGGAATTATGGAAGGAAGAAGACATTATGAAAGGAAGAAGGAATTATGAAAGGAAGAAGAAATTATGGAAGGAAGAAGGAATTATGGAAGGAATTATGGAAGGAAGAAGGAATTATGGAAGGAAGAAGGAATTATGGAAGGAAGACCACAAAAAGAAGGAAGAAGGATGGAAGAAGGATGGAAGAAGGATGGAAGAAGGAAGAAAGAAAGAAGGAAGGAAGAAAGAAGGAAGGAAGAAGATGGAAGGAAGAAGGAAGGAAGAAATAAGGAAGAAAGGAGGAAGAAAGAAGGAACAAAGAATGAAGAAAGAAGGAAGGAAGGAAGAAAAAAAAAGTTAGAAGGAATTTATGAAAGAGAAGAAAGAAGGGAAGAAGGAAGAAAGAAAGAAGGTAGGAAGGAATTTAGGAAAGAGAAGAAAGGAGGAAAGAATGAAGAAAGAAAGAAGGAAGGAAGGAAGAAAAAAGAATTTTGGAAAGAGAAGAAAGAGATAGAAAGAAGGAAGGAGGGAAAATGAAATAAGGAAGAATAGAAGAGGTGAAGTAAAAGTAAGGAAGAAGAAAGAGAGAAATTAGGACGAAGGGAGACAATAAAAGAAGGTAGAAGAATGGAAGAAGAAAGGAATGAAGACGAAAAGAAAACAAAAATGAAAGTAGGAAGAAAGCATGAAAGAAGTAGGAAGAATGATGGAAGAAGTAAGCAAGAAAGAAGAAGTAAGGAAAAGGAAACACAGGCAAGACATACAAAATATAATCGAGTAATAAGAAAGAGACTAAAACAAGGTGCAAGATTAATAAGCTGTGGATGCCAAAATCTATCAACAATAATCAGTATTTTGCCTAGAATGTGCAACTAATTTTTGAGTGTAATAAATAAGTAAATTTAGTTGCTCCCAATGCTATAATTTCAACCAAAACTTTTCAACTTTCTTGAGCATTCCTTCCGCGCACAAAACTTTCACTCAGTGTCTACTCCCTCCACCCACTGTTTACCTCAGATAACCATCTAATTTCTAAACTCTTAATTGTTAATTGCCCAGGCCAAAAAGGTCGACCAACCAGCTGTTGGCTGCGCTTTGGTTGCTGATTTGCCCCCCGGAATAACAGTTTGAGTGCTGTTTTTAGTTTGGCCACTAAAAGTGCCAAAACTGTTTGTTGTTTGTATAAATGCGGGAATTCAATGTTTGAATAAATGCTCGTATGTGGGCAATTTTTGGGAAGGAACAAACTGGAACAAAGTGCAGCAAGTCAACTTAGTTATTGACATGTGTAATAGTTTGCTAATTAGGTAATAGTTATAATAGTTTTACACATATATTTTCAAATTTAACTGCACTTGGCAAAGAAGTCATGTGAAACAGCAACAGAACTGAAAGTGTTTTTTTTTTGTCTTCTTTAAATGAAAAACTCAACTTTTAACGCTTAAATCATAAAATCAATTTTTATTTGATATGCAAAATATATCTCAATAATTTGCCAACATATCCTAGGCCCCCCCCCCCCTGTATCACTTTGTTATTGCGACCCAAAAAGAGAAAAACATTTTTTATTTATTTTAACATTTTTCTGTTTTGCCTGTTTGCATTGTAAATGAATTTATAATCCCACAAACGGGTCAGCACAACAAAATATTTGTAATAGAGTGGACAGAAGCCAAAAGCTGCGGGGAAGCCAAAAACGCTTTATGTGGGATGTTTCGGTTCCTATCGGTGTGTATTTATGGTGGGCTCAGGTAGCAGCGGGCTCAGTAAATAAAACAAAAAAAAAAAACAGCGAAATAAAATACAAATTTTTATGCACAAATGAAATAATATGCGAATGGTGTATTTTTTTTTGGCTTGGCAATTTATGAAGCCAGACGTTGGTGCGGGGGAATATTGAGTTTCAAATTAAAATATTATACAATTTTTCTTGCATTTAACTTTATATCGAAATCAACAATTGTTTTCTTTATTCCAGATGCCGTGGTGGCTGCCGCCTCCCCCCTACCTTTGGCACAACATCAACAACAGCAGCAGCAACAACAGCAAGCGCCACGTTTTACCACGCATCCGTCGTCCTCCGGTTCCATTGTTAGTGAGGGAAGCACCAAGATTTTACAGTGTCATGCTTTGGGTAAGTTTAAGTCCCCCCCACCACCATAAAGTATAAGTTCGTTGTTCGGACTAAACATTACACTTGTCCTTCAAAAACGCCTGAGACGGCTAAGCTGATGTGGCACAGAGAGAAGAGCGAAAAAGAAGAGCGTGCGACTGGGTGTAAAATGAAACCATAAGCGTAAACACATTTCTACTTCACGTGCTGCGCGCTTTTGAAAGATAATGAAGTAGAAAAACAATAACTTTTATGAGGCTTCACAACACAACCCAAGTGTGTGTGTGTGTGTGTATGTTTGTGTGTAATCCTTTGAGCCGTGAATACGGCCACGTCGCGTTGACGCTTAAGGGCGTGTCCAGCTGCCGCTGCTACTACTTTTGACAGTCTCAAGTATCGGTTTCATATTGTTGTTTTGTACCAAAAAAAAAAAAAAAAAGCCAGTGAAAGACAGCATAAAAGGAGCAAGAGCACACACACCCTCAAGACAATTTGTGTGTGTGTGTGTGTGTGTGTTTAGATGTGTTGAATGAGCAGGCCAACTAATGGGCCATTTTTTTGTGGTGTAGAGTTTAAAGAGGGCCGACGGCAACTTTATATTAAATGATTGTCATTTGGCTTCTCAACAATTGTGCAATGAAAAAGTTTACTTTTTACAAAGTTATTCATTTTAATCAACTTTTTATAGAATTTTGAAATAATTTTTTTTGTATTGACTGAATGATTTTGTATCAACGGTCAAACTAAATGGCAAATGGTTTAAATCAAAAAAAAAGGAACGGGTCTGTTTTTCTGGTTTTCCGGGCTTTATTTAGAAACACGGGTTTACTATATACACATAAGGTTAGTTAAGTACCTGAGTGCATAACTGTTTTCAATAGTGAACTAGAATTAGTTGGTGAATGGGCTAGGAAAAATGGACTTCACATCAACCCGTCTAAGTCCAGTTTGATTGCAACTTGCAACTTGCCAAAACTTCAAATAAATAATAACCTAATTGAATATGTAGATCGTGCTTAGAACCTAGGAATTATTTTTAATTACAAACTTTCATGGAACGATCACATTAATTGTGCAATCGGTAAAACTTCGGTCAGCTCCGCCAACTCCGATTTGTTAGTAGTTTCATGCCAATAAAGAAAAAGCTTACAATTGCAAAAGCATTCCTAACTTCAGCGTTGTTTTATGGGATTGAAGTTTTTGTAAAGTGTGATGCTGTAAGCAGGCAAAAACTTAACATGACTTTTAATAATATTGCCAGATTTGTATTTAACAAGAAGTCTACTGACCATATCTCGGCGTGTCTTTGAATAAGACTTAGATTCTTGGATAAAATTAAGAACGTTTATGTGGTTTAGTAACCTGTTTTTGATTTTAGAGTCAAAGTTACATCTGACTAGCTCAAGGTCTATGGTTGATATCAGATACAACAGATATTAATTACAACATTTTGGAATAGCAATTGAGTATGTCCGTACATATAAATAATGGTCAGTACGCCCCAATGTTTGTAATAAAAACCAAAAAAAACGGGTTCCCCATTACAAAATAAGCAAAAAAAAAATACCTTGTGTATTTACAAAAAAAACTCGTGGCCCTGCTTTGGAGGATCATTGGACGGATAGCCCAACCACCTAGCAGCAGCCATAAGCAACAGAATTAATTACAATAAATTGGTAAACAAACACCTTCAAACAAAAACCATAACATTAGGAATTCCTATGTCTTTATTCGCCGATTGAAACAGGCTTAAATACCAGAGCTCGCAAATAACCCTCAACACTTTTTTCAGTTCGATCAGTCCACTGACAAAACAGAAAAAAACAAAGACGACTCGGTCTCTCACTGAGCAAAACACTTTTTTTCCCTCCTCATGTGTTTTCTGTTGAGCATTTTCGGTTGATCACAACAAACGAGACAGACCGTCAATAACAACTGAGAGGAGCACTTGTGAGCGAGCGCTCACGCAAAAACTGTCCTCAAATGAGCAAAACACAAAAAGTGTCAGCAAAAAGTGTTATTTGTTTTGTACTATACATATGTACAATATACATAATTAAATAAATATGGTTTTTAGGCGTTAAGCAATTACCAAAAACTAATATTTTTTGCATTTCATTTGATAGGTTAATAATAATAAATTTCTCCATACTACACATATGTACAAAGATCGTTGACTGAGACAAACACACACACACACACAGGCATCCCAGTCACAAACTCGCTTACATTCTTCGAAGACACTTTGGAAGTCCGCTCTCGACAAATCGGTCAGTGAAAGACATGAGCAAAACAGAAACGAAATAAAGCGATCTTTGGTTGAGCGAAAACAGTTATTGAGCAAAACAGAATTAAAAGTGTCTTTTTGCAACCTCTTTTCGTTGTGTCAGTAACAGAACAGTTTTACACAGACACTCTGATAGTGTTAACAGTTTTTTGCGAGCTCTGTTAAATACTAATTAATATAATAAAACTTTAATGAATATCAAAAAGTTGATAGATTGTAGAAAATTGAGTTTAGCCGGCTCGAGGTCAAATGAAACACACAGATGTATATGCTGTTTTTTCGGTTATTTCGATTGCTGCCCGGCAACTATATTCAGGGATAATTAATTAACAAGTCTGTGCCGTCTGACGTGGAGTTTCGGATCTGGATCTTTGGTATTCCAAGGAAAATGGGGGAAATTCTCTCCCCTCAGTTAACACATTTGGTGTAAGATAATCATTAGTGTTTCTTTCGTTATTACAGACTCTATTGCTGGCTAAAACACATATATGAGCAGAAAAAGTGCGCCAGACTGATGATTGTGTTGCATTGTTAAGTTATTTACAATGATAGTTTTTCCAAAACTTTAAAGATTAAAGCAGCGATGCCCAGTCGTATGCTCTTTGGGTACGTTTTGTTTTTGTAATTGCACCGAAGATAGGAAACCAATTATCGTATACATGCAGGGCGCGAGGTATACAAAACGACATACATACAAACGATTTCGTGTGTATGCGTCACGTAGAACAAAAACTGGGTTTGTTCTCTTCTTTGATTGGTGTTTGCGCGCGCAAGGAAACTGACCAACAACAATTTCATGTGATTTTGTTGTTGCCTTACCCAATTTCAATGTGATTTTCATATTGTTCCCTTATTGGTATTGGTGCTTTTTTTTTGTGAGTATTGGTGTGTGCTCTGCCATATGCTGCTTTTGGGCATGCATGATTTAAAGATTGCTTATCATCTTCATCAAAAGATAAACATGGTATAGAATAATTAATTCTTTTATTTACCTTTCTTAAAGCTTTAAATTTATTAGTTCCTTTTGAATATTACACAAAAAAGCAAAATGGTTTTTTTTTGACTATGTCCGTCTCCCTACCGTCTAATCACCGTGTTTTCCTATGCTGACAACAATTTTGAGTTTGTCACAATAGAGTTAACATCACTCAAAAAAGAGAGGCGTTTCAAATTGTGCTTCTATCATAGACTAGCATTTCTAGACACACATGCTCATTTTGGCTTTGCTTGTGTGTGTTTAGCCACGTGAGAACGCGCTCATTTAACAATTCTTTGTAGATTGTACCTATATAGAGAATAGGTGGAAAAATGTATTGTTCAAAAACAAAGGTAACCAAAGTGTCCACTTGGCTATCTATACAGCTTTCGGAAGGAAATTTTTTGGGAAAACGAGTTGAAAGAGCCAAACTTACTTGACTTAACAATCTAAACAGACCCGTATTTAAGGGGAACGGAGATCATTTAACCAACGGAGGGAGATGTTCGTTCGTAGTTCAATTTTAGACCAGGGAGGGTAAGTTAAACTCTGAACTAATTCATTGCTAGAGTTAACTTTTTCAGATATCTTTTAGTCAGTTACACCCAGGATTGATAAATTCGCTATATTGGTGTGACCAGAGACTGTCAAATGCTCAAAATCAGCTGTTTATATCATGAAGTTGTGCAAAAGTATGCAACAGCCAGAAGGAATCACCTCCGACCCTATAAAGTATATATATTCGTGATCAGCATCAACATCCGTGTCGATTTATCGATGTCCGTCTGTCTGTCTGTATGAACGCGTCGATCTCAGAGACTATAATAGATAGAGCCACAAATTTTTGCATGTATGTAGGTGTATGAATACCGTATCCAGATCAAGTTTGTTTGAGATTTGGAAAATCCCCCCTCCTCTCCTTTTTAAATTGCGAAAAACTGTCATTACTATTTTGCAGTCGGGGCACTCGACTGCAGCACTCTTACTTGTTTTGAATTGGTTTTTTGCGACTCTTTCTAAGTTACTCTTTAGTAACTCTTTGTTCAGTAACTCTTGTTCATTGATTCGTATTCAGTGTCTTGTTTAGTGCCTGATTCTTGTTCAATGACTTTTGCGCATTGATTCTTGTTAAGTGTCTCTTGTTTAGTAGCTCTTGTTCAGTGACTCTTGTTTAGTGACTGTTCTTTGATTCTTGTTCAATGACTTTTGCTCATTGATTCTTGTTCAGTGTCTCTTGTTTAGTATCTCTTGTTCAGGGACTCTTTTTCAGTGACTTTTGTTCAGTGATTCCTGTTCAGTGACTCTTATTTAGTGACTGTTCAGTGATTCTTGGTCAGTAACTTGTGCTCATTGATTCTTGTTCAGTGAACTTTGCTCATTGATTATTTTTCAGTGTCTTTTGCTTAGTGTCTCTTGTCTAGTGGCTCTTGTTCAGTGACTTCTGATTGTTGTTCACTAACTTGTGCTCATTGATTCTTGTTCAGTGACTTTTGCTCATTGATTATTGTTCAGTGTCTCTTGTTTAGTGGCTTTTTTTTAGTGACTTCTTCGGTGACTCTTTTTTTGTGACTCTTCTTTAGCGACTGTTCATTGATTCTGGTTCAGTGACCTTTTCCCACTCTCTCAGTAACTCTTGTTCAGTGACTCTTGTTCAATGACTCGTGTTCAGTGACTTCTCTTCAGTGACTCTTGTTTAGTGACTGATTCTTGTTCAATGACTTTTGCTTATTGATTCTTGTTTAGTGTCTCTTGTTTAGTAGCTCTTGTTAAGTGACTGTTCAGTGATTCTTGTTTGTTCAGTAACTTGTGCTCATTGATTCTTGTTCAGTGAGTTTTGCGCATTGATTATTGCTCAGTCTCTCTTGTTAAGTGGCTCTCTTTTTGAGATTCCTGTTCAGTGACTCTTATTCAGTGACTCTTGTTTAGTGACTGTTCAGTGATTCTTTTTTAGTGACCTTTTCTCATTGACCCTTATTCAGTGAAACTTGTTCATTGACTCTTTATTATTGACTCTTGTTTAGCGACTCTTATTCATTGACTTGTTTTAAGTAACTCTTTTTCGTTGACTCCTGTTAAGTGTCTCTTGTTTAGTGACTCCAGCTCAAAGACTTGCTCATTGATTCTTGTTCAGTGTCTCCTGTTCATTGACTCTTGTTCATTGATTCTTTATGACTCCCTCTTGTTTATTGCCTCTTGTTCAGTGTCTCTTATTCAGTGACTCTTTGTTCAATGACACTTGTTCAATGATATTTACTCATAGCTTTAGCTCAGCTGTTTTTGCTACCTAGAATCGACTACTGATGCTTCAACCAAATCTGGGTCAAGTCATTTATATTACGAAACTCTTCCAACACCTTTGCTTTGCTTTGCCAATTGATTTGCTGCGCCTTTGATGAAGTGGTGTTTCCTGTATGGAGATTTGGTTTTAGCCAATACACACACCTCCACCCCCAGCATCTCTCTCTTGCACCCACCATATGTAAGTATTTATGCGGATCTATGCAACGTCAGCCGAGAGCAATGCCATGCACTTTGCATAAGCTGCAAACGGGTTGGGGGGGGGGGGGGGGGGGGGGGAAAAAGACACACAAAAAATGCCACGCCGCGACGTACAAACAAAAATGCAAATCTTTTTAGCTGCTCTTTGGTGCCACGAATGAGTTGTTGTTGCTTCGGCGGCGTTCACGCACTCAGTCACTTTGCCGCTTTTAGCTGTCAACACACACATTGAGAAAGGGAGAGGAAGATAGAGATTCAGCCACATCCTTTGCCCATATGAGTTAGTTTCCCCTTGGCTTTTTTTTGTTGTGCCTAGTTTTTAGTTGAAGTTTTTTTTTTTTTTTTTTTTTTAAGAGGTTTCCTCTTGCTGAAACAAGTTTTGTGACTTGCTAACGTTTCTGCGCGACAATAAAGCAAAAACAATCCAAAGAAATAAGCTGAAGAAACTTGTCAATTTTGTTTAGATAAAAGTCGTATCAAGGGATACCCTGTGAAAGGCAAGAGGAGGAGGTTTTTAAATGATATTCCGATAATGATTTAAGAAATTTTTAAAACGAACAGTGAACCGCCTTAAATCTGTATCTAAGTTGGGTGGAACAGTTTGAAGCGCCTAAGAAAACATAGTAAATATCTAAACAGTTCCAATTTTATGGTTGCCAACCAACGCTGAGTCAAGAATCGTTTGAGCACTAGTTGATATAGATTTAGAAAATGAATCAGAAGCAAATAATGAATCGGCTCTGAACTGTCTTCAACCTCCTGAAATTGTTCCACTGTCAAACATGATTCAGGCTCAAAATCGAATAGCCCCAAATATTTTCAACTGGTTCTTCTCGTATTATAATTTATGCAACTCTGGTTCCGAACCTAAGGAACTAGTTACAAAACTAGCTTAACTGATTCACAACTGGTTCCAAATTTAACTGTAATTACTCCAAAAAGTGTATGTTAGGGTTCTGGTTCAAAAGATCATAAGTTCTAAAGCAGTTCACAACTCAATCATTTGGAAAATTGTATTACTTTTGGTTCAGTTTTAAAATCATTGATTTTGAATGCAAAACTGGCTGCCAAACTTTGGAACTGGTAACAAAATTAGCTCAACTGGTTCTCAACTGATTCCAAACATAATTTTATGTAATTTCAATCAGTTCTATAACTAGTAAGATATGATTACGTGTCCTTCTCTGTGAATTAACTGTTTCCACACTAATATTTTATCCGTGCAGGTTCTTTACCTTCGACTCAGAAGTTCCAAATCAGTCCTACTGGTTCACAATTCCTTAAAAATTATTTCATTTGATATAAAACATGTTCATACCATGTGAACTGTGGTTGCAGCTAAAAATAGTTTACTATTGATTTAAATCTGACGCCAAACCGCTAGAACCGGTTCCAAAAGTACGAAAACTGGTTCCAAACATGTGTTTATTTAGTTTCAATCAGTTCCAAAACAAGTTAGATATGGTTCAGAACCTTAATCGGTTAATCTACAGTTTAAGTCTTATTTCAAGTCGCTTCAGAACCTTAATCGCTTCATCTACAGTTTAAGTAAGGCTTATTTCAAGTCGCTTCAACTGGCTCTGACTGATTCCACACGTTTAGTTTCCTTATTGTCTACTCGGTGGTTCCAAATCAATTCAACTGGTTCTCAAGTTGTCGAAAACTAGTTAAAAAGTGTATAAAATAAGTATTAACTGTGGTTGAGGTTAATATTTTGTATTATCCATTAGAACTGGTTCCAAAATAAGCTGAATTGGTTCACAACTGATTCCAAATTGTTTTCTAAGAGGTTTGTAAGCATACCAAAGCAATAAATTTAGGGTTCAATTTCTAAACCAAAATATTTACAGTTCAAAAACTGATTCCAAATTGCTATAACTGGTTCACAACTGATGAAAATAATTTAATTAAATAAAAAAGTCGCTAAATACGGTGTATAATATATGTAAATCCAACTACTAATCCTTGGCACTGGTTCCAATGTAAGCTGAACTGGTTCACAATGGATTCAAAATTTGGTTTTAAATGTTTAAAATGCGTAAGCTGGTGTTAAACTTGTTGAAAGTGTCTTACTTCGTTTATAACTGTTGCAAATTAGGCTCGGTATCGACGGAACTGGTGCCAAAACTAGTTCTGAACCGTTGGAACTGGTGCCGCAACTAGCTGAACTGGTTGAAACCTATTCCCAAGGGTTTCAAATGTGTTAAACTGGTTTAAAGTATCCTAGGTGTGGTTCCATGCTGAAAATCATTTGAGATTGTTGCAAATTAGTCTCTGAATCTGTGTAACTAGGTCCTAAACTAGTTCCGAACTGGTTCAGAAACTAAATAACCTGGCATACAACTAATTCAAAGTTTAGTTCTAAGCGTTTCAAATGTGTTAATTGTGGTTCCAAGCTTAAAATATTGGATAACTGTTCCGAATTAGAATTGAAATAGGTGAAATTGATACCAAAACTAGCTCCGAACCCTTAGAGCTGTTTCCAAAACTGACTGAATTAGCTTACAACTGATTCCAAACTTATTTCTAAGGGTTACAAATGTAGTGAACTTGTTTAAAGTGTCTTAGTTGTGGTTCCTTGCTAAAAATCTTTTGAGAGTGTTGCAAATTAGTCTCTGAATCTGTGTAACTAGGTCCTAAACTAGTTCCGAACTGGTTCAGAAACTAAATAACCTGTCTTACAACTCATTCAAAGTTTAGTTCTAAGCGTTTCAAATGTGTTAATTGTGGTTCCAAGCTAAAAATATTAGAAAACTGTTCCGAATTAGAATTGAAATAGGTGAAATTGATACCAAAACTAGCTCCGAACCCTTAGAACTGTTTCCAAAACCGACTGAATAAGCTTACAACTGATTTCAAACTTATTTCTAAGTGTTTCAAATGTAATAAACTATAGTTTAAAGTGTCTTAGTTGTGGTTCCATTCAGAAAATCTTTTAAAACTGTTGCAAATGAGGCTCCGAATCGCAAACTAGTTCAGAACCGTTGGAAATGGTGCAGAAACTAGCTGAACTGGCTTTCAACTGATTCAAAATGTAACTTTAAACTTAAAAAATGTGTTAATTGTGATTCCAAGATAATAATCTTTTAAGACTGTTCCGAATTACAATTGAAACAGCTGGAATTGATTCAAAAACTACCTCCGAACCCTTGAAACTGTTTCCAACACTGGCTGATATAGCGTACAACTCATTTCTAAGGGTCTCAAATGTTTTAAACTTGTTTTAAGTGTCTTAGTTGTGGTTCCATGTTAAAAATCTTTTAAAACTGTTGCAAATTAAGCTCCGAATCGTTGGAACTGGTTCAGAAACTAACTGAAATGGTTCAAAACTGATTCAAAATTTAGTTCTAAGCGTTTCAAATGTGTTAATTTTGGTTCCAAGCTTAAAATCTTCTAAAACTGTTACGAATTAGAACTAAAACAAGTGAAATTGATGCCAGAACTAGCTCCGAAGCCTTGGAACTGGTTCAGAAACTAACTGAACTGGCTCACAATCGTTACTAGTCTTAGATCTAAGGTTTCAAAATGTGTAAGCTTGGAACTGGTTCAGAAACTAACTGAACTGGCTCACAAGTGATTCCAATCTTAGTTCTAAGGGTTTCAAAATGTGAAAGCTCGTGATAAAATTGTTAAAAGAGTCTCATTTGTGGTTATATGCCGAAAACTCGTTCATAACTGTTGCAAATTCGGCTCGGAATAGGTGAAACTGGTTCCGAAACTAGCTGAACTGACTCACAATTTTTACCAAACCTAATGCAAACGGTTTCAAATGTATTAAACTTGTTGAAAGTGTCTTAATTGCGGTTCCTTGTTAAACCTAGTTTATAAATGTTGCAAATTGGGTTTCAAACCTTTGGAACTAGTTTCCAAATCGTTGGAATTTGTTTCCAAAACTCGCTCAACTAGTTTCAAAACGATTTAAAACTTATTCCTTAGCGGTTCTTTAGGGTTTCAAAGCTTGTTAACTAGCGCTTTGGTTCAAAACTGATTCCAAATCGTTCGAACTGGTACCCAAAACTAGTTCAACTAGTTCCAAAACTATTTCAAACTTGTTCCTTAGCAATTCTTTAGGGTTCTAAAGCGTGTATACTAGCGCTTTGGCTCAAAACTGATTCCGAATCGTTCGAATTGGTACCCAAAACTAGTTCAACTAGTTCCTAAACTATTTCAAACTTATTCCTTAGCGGTTTTTTAGGGTTCTAAAGCGTGTCAACTAGCGCTTTGGTTCAAAACTGACTCCAAATCGTTCGAACTGGTACCCAAAACTAGTTCAACTAGTTCCAAAACTATTTCAAACTTATTCCTTAGCGGTTCTTTAGGGTTTCAAAGCGTGTAAACTATCACTTTGGTTCAAAACTGATTTCAAATCTATTGAACTGGTTCCCAAAACTAGTTCAACTAGTTCCTAAACTATTTCAAACTTATTCCTTAGCGGTTCTTTAGGGTTCCAAAGCGTGTAAACTATCACTTTGGTTCAAAACTGATTTCAAATCGTTCGAACTGGTTCCCAAAACTAGTTCAACTAGTTCCCCAACTATTTCAATCTTATTCCTTATCGGTTCTTTAGGGTTCCAAAGCGTGTCAACTAGCGCTCTGGTTCAAAACTGATTCCAAATCGTTCGAACTGGTACCCAAAACTAGGTTAACATGTTCCCAAACTATTTCAAACTTATTCCTTAGCAATTCTTTAGGGTTCCAAAGCGTGTAAGCTATCATTTTGGTTAAAAACTGTTTCCAAATCGTTCGAACTGGTTCCCAAAACTAGTTCAACTAGTTCCAAAACTATTTCAAACTTATTCCTTAACGGTTCTTTAGGGTTCCAAAGCGTGTCAACAAGCGCTTTGGTTCAAAACTGTTTTCAAATCGTTCGAACTGGTACCCAAAACAAGTTCAACTAGTTCCCAAACTATTTTAAACTTATTCCTTAGCGGTTCTTTAGGGTTCCAAAGGGTTCTCTATTATTATGTCACCAACCAATATACCCTTAATTTCTACATAAAATGTGCACTAAATTGTTGCTAGCCAACAAAATGTAATGCGCCGAGTAGATGGGCTGACTGACTGACTGACTGACGGCTTGGATGCCTGCCTAGCTGGCTGGCTGCATCTCAAATGTAGCGCATTCACTTGCAACAAAGACTTTTATGGCAACAACAAAAGCCATGAGAGAGGAAAAACAAAACAGAAAAGAAACCAAGTCGAAGTAGCAGAAAAAGTAGGAAAAAGCAGGAGACACAGAAGCCGAGAATGTGCGTGGTTGGTTGTTTGGTTGGTTGGTGACTTGGTTTGGTTTCAGTTTGCTGCTTTCTTTTAGAAAAAAAAAAAAAAAAAAAAATACACAGAAGAAAAGCTGAAAAATTGTAAACTATTGTTTTTTGTTGTTTGCTGCTTTTTGTCGCATTTTTCTAAAGGCACACAAAATGCGTGCTTTTGTTTGTGTTAGTGGTAGAGTGTTGTGAGTGTATTTGTAAGTAGTCCCTGTTTTCTACTCTCTTGCACTGTGGGCCAAACTCAGTTGCATACAAACCGAGGATTTGTGAAAATATCAAAATGTTGGAAATTCATCTCCGTGACCCACTGTATTTTCCACCTGCAGTTGCTGGTGTGTGGATTGTGCCTAAAACTCATGTGTCCTTAGGCTGGTTAAAGTGGATAAGGATATGGTTTGAACTCAAATCGTAACTCAAAAAAAAAGAAAAAACAGAGGAAAAGGTTCACCAAATCGAAAAACGCCTGAAACTAACCTCAAAACAAAAATATTGGAATTTTTTTTAAACTAATTTTCGCTTTAAGTGTGCGGGAAGCAACATAGTTGACACACTTCCTCGTTTCTTTTACATTCACTTCGCTCTTCTCAGCTTTTTTTTTGTTTTTTTTTTTTTTTGCGATTAAAGCCACACAAAGATGTGTAAACAATGGCAAAATGCATAAAAGTGAAATGTTGCCACCAAGAAAAAAAAAAAAACATAAAACACAACAACTAGAAGAATATCAACAAAAACCAAGCAGCAGCAAAGGCTTTTTAGGCACTTTTTAAAGTTTACTTAAATTCAAGTACAGCCACAATAACAACAAAAACTACTATTTTTTACCACCTTCTTATAAACAAACAAAACACTTGATGTGTGTGTGTGTGTGTGGGATAAATGCAGCAGAGCAGCAGAAGTTGTTGTTTTTCTTTTTCTTGTGAAGGAAGCTCTCCAGCTCGCTTGGGCTCAAAGGCGGCGGCGCATTGCTCTGTGCATAATTTAGCAAACATGTGCCACAGTTGCCATACACACACACACACGCACACACATACACACAGGTCAAATACAAATAAAGCAAATAGTATAAAGTTGACATCAAGTAAAACAAGTACAGTGGAAAAGTAGTTGGTAAAGGGCAACGAAATTGGCTAAGAAATGTAATTTTTTTACAAGAGCATAAGTTAATGTCGGCCCTACCCGACTCAGGGGAAGAATTGTTAATAGCCTTTCAGTGTTCCTAAGGGAGGGAAAGCCGAAAGAGTAGGCAACATTTAGCTAACTCGAGTTAATTATTAACCAATCTTTTTGAAAATTTAAGAGAGATTAGATAGATATGGCAAATATAAATGTAAGTTTTAAATGTGAGATCGATAGCTATTCCAAAATGTTGTAATTAATATCTGTTTATTTGTGTTGGTTATAAAGATTTATACTCAACCAGAGACCTCGAGCTAGCCAGCTGTAACTTTGACGAAAATCAAAAACAGGTCACTAAACCTCATATGCTTACAAATTGTGAGAATTATTCAAGTTATTATGGACAGGGACGGGAAATTTGAAACCATCTTGATCTGCGTGCGGGCAATAGCAGTCAACATTTCAAATTTGGTTGATCTAGATGTTCATAGAGACGGATGGGCGGACGGAAAAGGCTATATCGACTCAGCTGTTAATGTTGATCAAGAATATACAAGAATCACAGTAAAAATTCCTCTCTATTTAATTACCTCCTCCATATTTCATAGGACATCCTTATACATTTCAAAGACCATTTAAGACTTTTGAAAAACAAAGAAATATATCAATTTTTGGGCTCAACTGGAATTCGAACCCACGACCATGCGCATATCATCACACACCACCATCGCTTTCGATTATTGCCGCACATCTAAGATGCTACTTATATTCTTTGGCTCTCGTTATCTAATTTATGAACTTGTGATCTCGAAAGGGATTGAACTAAGCACAGTTGGAATGAAAGGCTTGGACTAATGCTTAAAAGCTTGAACTATATAGAATATCCTGTACGTCGAGATTGAATTTTCAAGCTCATGCCAGGCTTACTTTAAGATTAAAAATGTATCGACGTTTTTCTTTTTCTGTGTAGCTTTACGAGGGCTAGTACATACCCTAATGAAGAAAATCATTTGTCAAACAGCACAAATCATCATCGTGTACCTCGATGCTTGCTAAAATAAATAGACAATAGATAGGCTGTAAATTTTTTAGTGAAAAAAGTGTATACTAAAGTCCTGCAAATACACCCAGCGCCACAAAAAAAGCCGCAGTCTTAATATTCACATACTTGTATGTTTTCTTGCTTGGGGTTTCTATAAATGTTTTCCGAATTGCCCAATTATTTTTTTTACTGATTAATGGAATATTTTTAAATAAAAGTGCATAGCAATTTTTATTTTATGAATGTTGGTTTTTTAGAAAAAGGTTTTTTTCCAGACCCATATTTATTTTGGTGACTTTTCATAACTATGACAACTTTAAGAAAAAAAATTATAATAATTTTAATAGTGCATATACTCAACAAAAAAAGGTTTTTTTCCAAAATTATACTTAATTTGCTATAATCTAATTTTTTTTTTTTAATTTTAATTGGTACTTTGTAGTACCCCCTTTTGCTTTAATTACACATTTTACCCTATTGGCCATCGAATTGTACAAAGCGCTTAAATATTCCTCAGTGATATCCTCGAACCATACTATTTCTATCACATCCTTTAATTCTACCATGGTTTTAGGCTTCCTTTTGTTTTCTTTCTCGAAGCCATAAGGGCCCAGACATTCTCTATTGGGTTGAGGTCAGGGCTGTTTCCGGGCCAATTTAGGGACTTAATGCCCAATTCTTCCTTCAAAATTGTTATCTTCGTTAAGAAGAAGGTCAAAATTAATTGATTAAGTTGTTTTAATAACAAAAGCTCACTGAATTACTTACAGATCGAGCCTGATGGCAAGGTGCAGAATCATCTTGAAAAATAGGATTTTCTTCTTTCTCACTTATTGCCTCAATGCTAGGCACAACTCCATTTAAAATTATATCTTTATATTTTTCCGCGTTCACCATACCCTGAATCATTAAAATTGATTCAGTTTTATATTTAGATATGCATCCCCATATCATAATGTATGGTGAATGCTTAACGGTTCCCACACAGCAATTTTCCAACTATCGTTCGCCCTTTCTACGGCGCACCTTGCAAGAGCCATCGGGTCCAAAAAGTTTGAATTTGGACTCATCCGAAAATGGGACTCGTGACCATTCGGAATCACTCCAATTTGTTTTTTCCTTGGCCCAGTTTAGCCGATTTTCCTTCATTCTTTTATTTAGGAGTGGCATTTTTGCAGGTGTCCTTGCCATTAAACCCACTTCATTTAAACGACGTTGAATTGTTCGGGTCGAAACATCCTTTGCAAATTGTTGCCGTACCTCAGATGCTATCTCAGCTGCATTTTTAAAGCGTTCCTGCAGGCTCGTTTTCATGATAATACGATCTTCTCTTGCTTCCTTTCCACTTCACCTGTCTCACGATATTTTTTTTAAAATCGACGCAATGAACTTTCGTTACAACCTGTCTGAGCTGCTATTTGACGATTTGGTACATTTTGTTTAGATAATAAATAAAATAATAATCTCCTTCTCCCGAATACTGAACTGCTTTCCTTTAGGCATACTTTTAAAGGTGTCTTCAAAAATAAAATTCTAGAAAAAGCTATTTTGACAACTCAGCTCTTAAAATGACGAATCTATGTGAAGAATATTTAAGGGAACCCCCCCAAAAAAATTTGAGCATAGAACGGCATTTAGGGAAATCCCCGCAAAGTGTTGGCAAAAATTCATAAATTTTCGAGGTGCGGCTTTTTTTGTGGCGCTGGGTGTACCTATAGGTGGTCATACAGACTGACGGACAAGGCTATATCGTCTCGGCTATTGATGATCAAGAACATATATAATTTATATGGTCGGAAATGTTTTTGTTCTGCTAGTAACACATATACCCTTTTTATACCCTTGTCGGACAACTATATAGTATAGCTGCCATACAAAAGATAGTTCTAAAAAAAAGTCTTAGTTGGCAAAACTTTTTTGTTTTCAATGCTATTGCTCCCAAACTTGTTACTGGTCAATATTATATGCTTTTACACAATTCTGCCAATTTTAATCCAAATCGGATGACTATAGAATATGGCTGCCATAGGAACGATCGGTCGGAAAAGTAGTTCTAGTAAGAAAAACTTTTTTGTTTTCAACGCACACGCCACTAAACCACGTTTTTATCAGTTTTCTATGCTTTTCCATAATTCCACCATGTTTTATGAAAATCGACCAACTATATAGTATAGCTGCCATACAAAAGATAGTTATAAACAAAAGTCTTAGTTGGCAAAACTTTTTTGTTTTCAATGCTATTGCTCCCAAACTTGTAACTGGTCAATATTATATGCTTTCACACAATTCTGCCAATTTTGATCCAAATCGGATGATTATAGCATATAGCTGACATAGGAACTATATGTCGAAAAAGTAGTTCTAGTAAGAAAACCTTTTTTGGTTTTCAATGGTAGCGTCTTTATACTTTCCAGTTATGAATATTATCGGTTTCCAAACAATTTTGGGAATTTTGGTCAAAATCTGATGAATATATCATATAGCTGTCATATAAGAAACCTCCAAGCAAATGGTCAAAGTAGTGGCGCCATCTATAGCTGAGGCTGGACTCAGCTAAGAATGTTCGACAAAAATAATTTAAAACCTTAATTTATATAAATTATACAAACTGCAAGGGTATATAAACTTCGGTCGATCCAAAGTTAGCTTTCTTCTATTTTTACTCTACAAATTACAGGACTAAAAAATTTACAGCCGTCACGGTCGCCAACTCATAAATTGCCCCTATGCCCTGGCGGTCTGTTTGTTTTTAGAAAGCATCGAGGTGTTAGTCTATACCAGAGACCTGCAACGAACACTTAATTTTCGAGTAGTAGTAGTAGTAGTGGAGTGTTTCTTTATTTAAATTGATAGAATAGATAATACAAAAGCAAAAAAATCCGTTTTCATCAAGTCGGAGAGGGTAAAAAAGCTGTATTTTTTTGACAAAAAAAGCGCATGGCTTTACTTATTATTTATGTAATTATTTACGAATTATATATGTAATATGTATGTGGTCGGGCGTGGCGTGCCAGTTGTATGTGTGGCTGCTGGTGCGGGAGGTTGTGGGTTCGATCCCGCCTCGGACCATCTAATAGGAAAAGTTTTTTCTTTCATTAGAAAAAAGCTTTTACACACCCGATCACCTTCACCAGCTACTGGCGCCAGCTGTGAAGTAACTAGCTATGAAAAAGCAAAAATTCTCAAACTATTTCCGTTCGGATTCGGCGTTAAACTGTAGGTCCCTTTCTCTTGTGCGAAAAATTATAAGCACACGCGCCAAGAGCCCTCCTGGAGGTGCTGTTTGAGCCAACTTTACTTTATATATGTAATTATATCGTTAAAATATCTGAGATATCTAATATATCTTTAGAGTGATGAAGTTCCTCATCCTTGTCGTAGGCCTCAGTTGTGCCTATTAGCTTAAGGCAACTAGGGGGAGCTTTATAATCGATGCAGCATTTCTCAAGTCGACGTAACCCGTATCTGTAATTACACATATTATATTTTCATTTTTATTTCAGTTTCACTGGTATCCAATACCTTATACATAAAATTGAGTTAACGTGCTCACGTCCATTTGATTTCTGAGTTTCGATTTTACAATATTGACCTGACTGCAGACACGCGCAACTTCAGCGTTGGACCATGGCAATGACAACCTCTGAATCGCAAACGAGGCTAACTCAAAAAACCTTTGATTACCTCCAGAGTCCTTGAAAGTGATTACTTCACTCCAAAACTTTATAGTTTCATCGTTTTTCTCCCATTTATATATTGACTCTCTATTTTCCCAATATCTTCGACGGAAAATTATTCCAAAATGGGAACAATGCTTTGTGTTTTTGGTCGTAAAATGTTGTCAATCGAAAAGATGTCAATTTGTTGAAGAATGCTGAGATTCTCAGGCAACCTAAAATTAATTAAATTGCTTAATACAATGAATGAAAAGCCGAAAAGCAGATCAGTACCTCAGCTTCAGTTGCTTTATAAGATCAACTAAAAAATTTGTGCAGCATCCTCGAATAGATTTCTCCAATTTACAATCCATCTGAAGCATCTTAATTTGCTTTTCATAGTCATATCCTTGATATAAATCTTTGATAACAAATTTCTCGAAATCGTCTACGTCAATTATATCAATAATAGTATCTCGTGGAATAATCAATTTTTTCAGGGAATTGATAGCCATCAGAAGATAATTTATTTTCCTGCTGAAAACAGCCTTGAGCTTGTGTGTGTTTCGTTGTAATTGTATGAGCGCGCAAGTCACTCAGTTTCGCAGTAGTTGTGCATTTGCATTAACTGCAGTAAACTCGAGAGGCATCAGTTTCATCCTTCCGAAGCCAAGCCTTAAACTCCGGGTCCTGCAGCCAGACTTCACGACATTTTTGTTTGAAAATTTTCGGCATTTTGCTTGAATGATCTGTAAATAGATATAGGGCAAGCCCCTATATATGACTGTTAGAGGTGACAATTATTGTCGATAAATGACTGACAGAGGTGAAAAGCTATCGATTTGCTCCAAAACATAATAATACTGAAAAAAAGCCGAAATCTCTTTTAAAAAAGCCAGAATTCCCGCTTCCCGCTGTTTGTAAATTATTCCCGCAATCCGGTTTTTAAAAAAGCTAGAAATTACGGGAAAAAAGTTGATTTGGCAACACTGATGGTAGCTAAGATTCTAAGTTTATATCCAAACAAGAAGTTTTTTCGTATATAAAATACTAAGATAAATAAATCGTCCTGGTAAGAACCGTCAGTCGATCACTGCCTTCCTAATTCTTCGCTATTCAGTCTAGATTTAGCTTCTGAGAGCTCCTCTATGATTCGATCATAAAAGATGATCTATATGAAGCATCCATCTTTTTAAGTATTTCTGTCGCCCATGATCCCCATTCTGAACTTTCTTCAAGGTTAAGTCTTTCGCAATGATTCTCTGATAAAAGTTCGCATTGCCGATAGAGCTGATGACGTCCGTGCATGTGGTGACAATCCCGTTTTTAGATATAACATTCTGTTTGGAGTGTTTCTTGACAGCCGGAATAGCTTTTTCAGGAAGCATCTAAGCTCATCATTCTGCATAATCCCCCACTCTTGCGCCGTAGCACATAATGGACTTCACAGCTGCTCCGAAAAGTTCGTATTTGGTGCTCGTTGATACATCTTTTCTGTTCAGAAGAGATTTCCAGGTGCAGTTTATCGCCACTTTCGCGTCTTTCAGCTTTTTCTGCAAATGAAGATTTTAGTAAGTGTAAAATTTGATTCAGCGTGGGAAAGAGGGTGGGGAGAGGGTGGGAAGTGTGTGGGAAGTGGGTGGGAAGTGGGTGGGAAGTGGATGGGAAGTGTGTGGGAAGTGGGTGGGAAGTGTGTGGGAAGTGATTTTGAAGTTAAGCTCTTAAATTTAGCATTATGTTTCATATCAAAGCCTCGTGAGTGTTAACGACACTTACACCTTTTTTTTAAACATATCCCCCCGGGCAACAAGAAGTTGTTAATTGTTTTCTCATGTATTTTGTTGTTGTGGCGTAAACTTTTGGAGCTTTCAATTAACCATTTCACGAAGTCTAGTGAATACCTTACATATACAATATATATATGTATGTAGTATGTATTGGTGTCTGGACTCACATTTGATCAACTATCGTTCAGGTAATTTACACTCTGAAAAGGGACTTTAAGTCCAGACTTTCAGAAAAGTTGGTTTGTGGAAGTACATTTTAGATTGCCGGAAATCCTAAGACCCATTTATAAACGGAGGGCGAAATTTGTAAAATTTCTGTTCAAATTTAGGTCCTTTAATCAGTCAATCAATCAATCAAGATGATTAAAATATCTCGTAATATGTAGAGCAATCTTTACATGGCTCAAAACTGCATGTATGTATTTCTGTGAAAGCAATTGAAGAAAAATGAAGAAAAAATACTTGAAAATTGTTGAAACTCATTTCAATTTAATTTGCAACCACACACAAAAAAGAGCATGTTGTCTGTATAGCTATTTCAAAAATGATATTTGACAACCAATTCAAAACTGAATCAAATCATTGAGTCAAAATTTGATTTATAACACTCTTATCTGTCTGCTGCCACTCAAAACGGGGAGTGGGGGGGGACCAGTAGAGAAACGAAAATCAGAGCGGAAAATTGCAAGAAAAATGCTGTGGTGCCCAGTTAGACAGACGATAGTTAGTCAACGATAGTTGACGGATTGACGACGACAACTATGTGCTGGCCTTTTGTGGGTGCTTCTCCCTCTATCCCTCTTCTTTCCATATGTGCTTGACACAAACATTGATGGCAGCAAAAGTTATGAATTGCACCCCAGAGGAAAAGCTAAAGTCTCTTACCTGACTGAATGGAGAGTCCTTTTTAAAGGCTTGTGTGAGCCCTTCAATCAAGAGGCAGCCACAAATCAAACAATTTCCGCTATGCGTGCCTTCCAAAGGGCTGGAGCGAGTTAAAAGGCGCACACACACACAAACACATATATGCGCACACATAAATGCAATTTGTTGCGGTGCGTCGCTTCGCCTGTTTATTGAATTTATTTATATGCAGCGGCTTAGACATTGACTGATTGATTGAGTGATTGACTGAGTGATTGAGCGAGCGACTGGCAGTTTGCTGCCTGTTTAAGGTTGCCAAATGTGGTATATAAAATGTATAGCATACATTTTGGGGCCATGTATAATATTTAAGATTTTTGATGGCCCCCAGAGGAGGTTGTATGTAAATTTAGTTTTCCTTTTTTCCGCACACTGACTTTGTATGGCTTGGGCTTAAAGGATTTGTCAGTTTAGTTATTAAAAACTCATTACACACACACACACACACACACTCAGAGAGAGAGAGAGAGAGAGAGAGAGAGAGGAGGACTATTAGGCCTTCACTTCGATTTAGCGCTGACACATGTGTGTGCTTATGCTTGCCTTACAATTCCCCAAATTGTAATTTTATAGCAGCGTCATTGCCCAAATGCTCAAATAGACTTTTGCCTTGCTTTACTTATTTTTTTTTTCTACTTTTTTTCTTGTAAAACTTTTCGTCTTGATTCTTATTCCACTTGTAGTTTTCTAGTAGTTTTGCCCGACTCTGGACTGCTGCAGCTGCTGGAAAATGCTCAATTCGATTTAGTCGACTGGCCAAAGTGCTGCAAATGCTGAATGCCATTGCAATGGCCAGTGGCTACGTTTTTTAATGATACCCTATAATTCTGCCAAGGCACTTAACTTGGCATATGTTGGAGCTGTTAAACAAGTTGCTAAAGTTTTACTTAGTATAAGTTGGGGTTAGCTAACCAGCTATTATACAGTGGGCGGGGGTGATAGTCATGAGGGTGTAGCTTTAAAAGTGAAAGAAACTACCATATTCGTTTCAAATTTGTGCAAAATGAGTTTATTTTAGTCTAAGTAATAAGTTTTCATCTCAATTCAACATTTTGCAGAAAATAAAAGGTCCTTTTATCATTGCAGTGTAGTAGACTTGTCCTTAAGAGCTTGGAGTAATCTTAACACTAATTATGTAAATCTCAATGTTTCTATTAGACTGACGCTTTACTTTATCTGAAGCGTTGTATTACTAACTACGGCTTTCATGAATCTTTTCGTGTGTTCTGTTTGCTGTTTACAAAAAATTCTTTCTAATCGTAAACCAGCCTTTACACTTATCATATTTCTCTAAATAGTCGGTTGTCAAAATTCTCTAAACTCTTTAGAGAATCTATGATTAGCTATTACACTTTTAATAACAGAGAATCTTGAACTAGATGTTAAGAGCTAGAATAACGAATTAAGTACTGGTTCAAAAATTTTTGCCACAAATTTCAAGAGAAAAAAAGTAAGACCTGTTTGTGTGGAAATGGATAACAATCAAATAATCGAATTTACATTAATGGTTGCGGTTTTCGGCTAAAGACGAAATGGATGATCCGGGACCAAAAAGAAGACGACATTGTAAAAAGCGTTCCATTTGGGGTCGGCTTTTGCATCGCTGTAAAGGCAAAGACATGCCGCAGCTTGTCTTACGTGAGCTCCAGTACGAGGACGACGAAACCTTCAGAAATTTTAATCGCATGAACAAATCAACTTTTCACAAGTTGCTTGAGTTTGTAAGACCTAAAGTTCAAAATGAGAATACATTCTCAAGAGAAGCCATTCCCACACAAACACGGTAAACAAACAACTACATTTTCCAAACATAGCTCAAGTGTTGCTCTTTCAACCTTCTTGTGACACTGCGATCTGTTCTGAATGCAACTTTCCAACCGACAGTTTTCAAAATTGTGTCAGAAGTCATGAATGCAATCGTTTCTAAAATTTAGTTTAATTTTCTAGATTCTAGATTCTAGCAAAATTCCACATTTAAACATTTTTTCTTTAGATGGCAAAGATAGTGCATTTCGAGCTAGAATAAATGACGGATCATTTTACTACAGTTATAAGGGATTCCACAGCATTGTGCTTCTTGCTCTGGTAGATGCAGAGTACAGTTTAGTTTATGTTGATATTGGCTGCAATGGAAGAGCAATCGACGCCGCCGTTTGCCGCAATTCGACGCTATGAACGGGCATTGAAGATAATCTTCTTAATTTCGGGGATGATGAAGTTTTACCTGGCGGTGAAAGGAATGTGTCATTCGTTATAGTTGCCGAAGATGCATTCAAAATAACCACTCGAATGACATATGTTATCATCATAGATTAATCGATAATTAAAATCGAGTATATCGAGTAAAAATTTAGTATTTTTTTAGGGGAAATGGCAACTCCACAAAATTGACAGCTTTGTTGAAACAGAGTTACTTTTATCAAATAGAACAGGTTCTATTTCATCATATTTGTCTTAAGAGTAGGCAAAAGTTTCTCGACAGAGTTATATGTTTGCCTATTACACTATAATATCGTGTCTTTAGAGATACTCTTTAGAGATATACTACAAGTGTAAAGATTGCTTAAGTAATCAGCTCAAAACAATCTCTTCCTGCTTTAAAAAGCACTTGCTGCGGCTCTCGTTCATTTGGGCGGTAGATGGGCTGCTATGATACCTGGAGTTTGAGCGTAACAAGCTTTGACTAAGAGTAGCTTGTGCTACTTGAACGCTTTATGCATTATACGTCAACATTTAACCACCCACACTAAGAAAAAACTAGAACGAAACTAAAAAAAAAAATTCGTCGTTTTTGAAATTTGAAGAATTTCGCTCTTGGAATCGAAATAAATTCGTTCTAAACGTTCTTAATTTGATTTTTTATAGGCAAGATGAGTGAGGGCAACTTAACTTTGAGAGAATAGCGTTGGACTCGCTCTCGCTGAAAGACAGAGCACACGATGCGTACAAATGTCAACTGCGTTTATTTATAAGTGTGTTTTCGTCGCCTCGTTTAGCTCATGGATGATAGTAGTAGTAGTGGTAGTTGTCTTCATTCATCGCTATTTTCTTAAAGGTGCGTACATATAACAAAATTTTAGACAATTTTTAATTAACTTTAGTGGCTTGATGTATAAACCGTCAGCCACATCTTCTTTTCTTCTCTATGCTGGTACTACACATAGCTGCCAAGATCGTCTCAAGATACCGCATCGTTCCCAGCACAAAGAAGATCGGAAGATCATCAGTCTTATCTAACATATAATATTACATAAACGTTGTTATACCCTTGCAAAGGGTATTATAATTTTGCCCAGAAGTTTGCAACGCATACAAATATTCATTTCCGACCCCATAAACTATATATATTCTTGATCAGGGGGACGAGCTGAGTTCATTGAGCTTTGTCCGTCCGTCTGTCTGTCTGTCTGTCCGTCTGTCTGTCTGTCCGTCTGTTTCTACGCAAACTAGTCTCTCAGTTTTAAAGCTATCGAGCTGAAATTTTGCACAGAGTCTTCTTTTTACTGCACGCTGCTAATATGTCGGAACCGACCGGATCGGATCACTATATCTTATAGCTGCCATAGGAACCATCGGTCGAAAAATGGGTTTTAGTAAGAAAAACTTTTTTGTTTTCAATGTTAACGTGATTAAACTCGGTCATTAATAATATTATATACTTTCAAACGGATTTGCAAATTTTGGTCAAGATCGGTTGACTATATCTTATAGCTGCCATAGGAACCATAGCTCGAAAAATGGGTTTTAGTGAGAAAAACTTTTTTGTTTCCAATGTTAACGTGATTAAACTCGGTCAATAATAATATTATATACTTTCAAACAGATTTGCAAATTTTGGACAAAATCGGATGACTATATCTTATAGCTGCCATAGGACCGATCGGTCGGAAAATGGGTCTTAGTGAAAAAAAACTTTTTTTTTTAAGTAAATCGTTCTTAAGGTCGGTGATTATTAATATTAAACGCTTTCAAACTAATTTGAAAAAGTTGATCGACATCGGATGACTATATCTTATGGTTGCCATAGGACCGATCGGTCCGAAATTGAGTCTTAGTGAGAAAAACTTTTTTCAGACGTTTATCTGTCGGAAAATAGGTTTTAGTTACAACATTTTTTGATTTTTATGTAAGCGTTCTTAAACTGTGACATTTGCATTTGCAAGGGTATAAAAACTTCGGCACAGACGAAGTTAGCTTGGCCTTCTCGTTTTTAACATATATTGAACAATTAATTTGATTTAAATACAAAAAATATGAAGATTAACATAAAGTGAAACTAAAATTCATTGATTAAGCTTTTTCTATAGACTATTGCTTGCTCAGACTATTGCTTGCTCTATGTAATTTGCAAGTTTTGACCAATTTTCATCATCACTCCCATTTAAAACATCCACAATCTCTACCTCAGTTAAGTATGTCTTTTTGAAATATCTCCATCTAAATTCCCGCAGCAGTGGGCATCTTCCAATAAAATGTTGCATCGTCTCATCCTCATTGCGATTACCTAGGTTGCATTGTCTTGACCGGGTATTATTAAAAGAGTTTCCCTTTAACCATAGCCTTTATAATCCAAGATATTTTCTTCTGTGAGAAGTTTTCACAGCAAAATTTCTGATCCCTTGTTATATTCAAGGTATTTGTAAATCCCAGTTTCGCTGGCTCGTGCACTTTCAATTAATTGATTTGACCTCTCAAGTTTCATTTGATCTTTTTATACCCTTGTAGAGGGTATATTAAAATTGTCCAGATATTTGTAACGTATAGAAGGAAGCATCTCCGACCACATAAAGTGTATATATTCTTGATCAGCATGACAAACTAAGACTATATAGCCATGTCCGTCTGTTTCTATGCGATCTTCTACGTCAGTCTTAAAGCTATCTTAACCAAACTTTGCACAAAGTCTTTTGGTACAAAGGCGCTGCACATTTGTCGGAACCAGCCGGATCGGATGACTATAGCATATAGCTGCCATAGGAACTATCGGTCGAAAAAGTAGTTTAAGTGAGAAAAACTTTTTTGTCTTCAACGCAAACTTGCCCAAACCTAGTATTTGTAAGTTTTTTATGCTTTTACATTATTCCACCAAGTTTGATGAAAATCGGTCCACTATATAGTATAGCTGCCATACAAAATATAGTTCTGAAGAAAAGTCTTAGTAGGAAAAACTTTTTTGCTTTCAATGCTATCGCTCCCAAACTTGTTACTGATCAATACCATATGCTACCACACAATTCTGAAAATTTTGATCCAAATCGGATGACTATAGCATATAGCTGCCATAGGAACTATCGGTCGAAAAAGTAGTTTTAGCTTGAAAAACTTTTTTGTCTTCAACGCAAACTTGCCCATACCTAGTATTTATAAGTTTTCTATGCTTTCACATAATTCCAGCAAGTTTGATGAAAATCGGTCAACTATATAGTATAGCTGTCATACAAAATATTGTTCTGAAACAAAGTCTTAGTAGGAAAAACTTTTTTGTTTTCAATGCTATCGCTCTAAAACTTGTTAGTGATCAGTATTATAAGCTGCCACACAATTCTGCCAAGTTTGATCCAAATCGGATGACTATAGCATATAGCTGCCATAGGAACTATCGGTCGAAAAAGTAGTTTTAGTTTGAAAAACTTTTTTGTCTTCAACACAAACTTGCCCAAACCTCGTATTTATAAGTTTTATATGCCTTCACATAATTCCACCAAGTTTGATGAAAATCGGTCAACGATATAGTATAGCTGTCATACAAAAGAAAGGACTGAAAGAAGTCTCAGTATGAAAAACTTTTTGTTTTCAATGCTATCACTGCCAAACTTGTTACTGCTTAATATTATATGCTACCACACAATTCTGCCAAGTTTGATCCAAATCGGTTGACTATAGCATTTAGCTGCCATAGGAACTATCGTTCCAAAAATGCGTCTTTGTGAGAAAAACTTTTTTATATTCAATGGTAGCGTCTTTATACTTTCCAGTTATGAATATTATTAGTTTCCACACGATTTTCGGCTGTTTGGTCAAAATCTGATGAATATATCAGATCAGATATATCAGATCAGACTTATAACAAACCTGCAAGCAAATGGGCAAAGTAGTGGCGCCATCTATCATCTGAGTTTGGGAAATAACTCAGCTAAGAATGTTCGACGAAAATAGTTTAAAACCTTAATTTATAAAAATTAAACAAGCTACAAGGGTATATAAACTTCGGTTGAAGTTAACTTTCCTCTATTTTTTGTGCCTAAAGATTCCCAGATGTGGCCAGATTTTCCATATTCTTAAAGAGTAATTGTTTCGGTTATATTTTGTTTATGCAGTTGAACAATAATTCCTGCCAGTTGCGTCATAAGGTATTCATTCAGTCGCTTCCTGTCGAACCCTTTTGGTCGAATATCTGTTCAAGTCTTACCCAACAGCTTTCTGGCATTTTAAAGCGTTGATGTGTGCCACTGGGCGCCTGGGGGTCTTGATATCCGGATTTGGCTCACTGGACAGATGCTGCTGCTGCTGCTGCTGTTGCCGTCTGCCGTTTTGCCGACCGCCCGCCCCCACCCCTACCGCGTCTGCTGACCTGATCCACTCTCTCTCTCTGCATCTGCATTCTCAATCCTGTTGCATCCTGTGTGCTATTTGGTTTGGGGCCAGTTAGGTAAATCGGATATTTTATTTAGACATTCATTTAGTTTGCTCCGGCCACATGTAGTTTTTTGTTTAGCCATTCCCATTGCAATTCCATTCCACTTCTCTCGACATAAATCAACTTTCATTTAAATACTACAAACGAGAGGACGACAAGAAGGACGCACACACACACACACAAATCGAACTCGAAAACGCCTCCTATAACTACACACGCCCCTTCTCCAGTTGTCCTGGCCAAGCATCCTGCCGGGGCTGTCCCTTAACGGAAGTTCAAAAACAAATAGTGTAGTAGCTGCTAGCTGGGCGAGTGGTGAAAGCCGCCGCAGTTATAATATCCTTTTCTTTTCTAGCACAAGATTTAATCGCATTGCAGAAGAATGGAAAACATTTTCATTATGCAAGTAGGTACTATGGGCAAAAATTTGATTTATTTTTTCTCGAAAGTTTTACTAAATTGAAAATTTATTTTGAATGTGCCAGAAAACTGTTTCCCTTACTTTCGAATTAAGCGTTTTGAAACCTACAGAAAAAACTATACCATCCCATGTGTTCCACAAATCGCTTTTGATCCAAAAACAACCCCATTTTTATACGATTTGGGTCGAAAGCGATTGGGTATAAGTTGTTGTTGCACTAGACCAAGCGTGACTATCCCTCTGCGGAATATAACAAAGAATGCGCGGCGTGCGCAATGGGCTTGGGCACCCTTGTTGTTTAGCATCAGAAAGATTAGATTGTCATGATTCTTACAACTTTTGCCTTTAGTACAATCATTAATCTTACAATGTTCTTATGAAACAGTTGATTTCAATTCCAAGCTTGTGTAAATGCTAAACTGAAGTTGCTCAGCTATGAAATCAGCTCGTGTAAATACTGCTTTACAGAGTAAGTATAGATTTAGTATGGGAATTGGATTCAGTTTTGAATGCGATTTATATTCTACTGTCAATTGCTCTTTCAAGAGTCAATCGGCATTGGTTTAAGTCTACTTCGACCTAAAGCTAAGCTCTTAAAAGTCTTTTAAAGCATGTCTCCAAATCAAACTTAAACACAATTAGCTGACTTTAATAGTCTGGCAACAACAAAGAGTTGCCACCTAGAATTTTTTTATTTGGAAAAACATTTCTGAATGCCCATGGTGTCAGGTTGCTGCTACTGCATCGGCTCCTTTATTACCCCCGATCTGCTTCAACCCACTTTAATGCAATATTCATTTTTTTTTTTTCTTTTTCTTCTCTCCTTTATTCACAGGTTATCCACAGCCCACATATCGTTGGCTCAAGGATGGCATCCCCGTTGGCGATTACTCATCCAGTCAATTTTATCGCATTCACAGCACAAGACGCGAGGATGCCGGCAGCTATCAGTGCATTGCCAAGAACGATGCTGGCTCCATATTCAGTGAAAAAAGCGATGTGGTTGTTGCCTGTAAGTATCTCAGATGCGTGTGTGTAAGCTCAGTTAATAAGCCTCCCATTGTGGAAATAAGCGCATTAGGCAAACCGCTTAGCCTCATTATTATTCAATATCAATCGCAGTTCGAGCCATAGAGATAAGCATAGTTGGTGGGTGATAAGCTCTACCTCTCACCTTCTTCTACCACGGGCTTGAATTGGAGAGAAAAACGCATGGTGTAAGGTCAGAATATCAACCTAAATGCATTCATCTATTGAATTCGCATTTCAATTGAACTCATCAGAGAAGGCAACTGATGATGATGCACGAACCACCCACCCACCCACTTGACAGGGTGTAGGGCTTTTAGGTTAATTTGATATTGGAATTTCCACATTTCGATTACATAGAAACCAGTTGTTGGTAGGCACCTATCACTTAATAGCCTAACACATATCACACATTAAATGCCACACAACAGATTAAACAGAAATGTTCTGATATATCTAAATGGGGGAAATTTCTGGATATTTTATAGATAAGATAGAAAAAAAAACTAACAATCAAATGGCAATCGATACATAGAGAGAGAGACCAACTTGCTATAGAGTTAGAGCTGATGCAACTTTACAAGTTACGGCGATACTTTCTTTTAGTTGAAGTAGTAGAAAAGTTGTTTCTACGCAGTTTGCTTATCTGCTGTATATTAATTTAATTTATTGGTCAAAAATTTGAATCTGATAGGCCAACTTTTAGCTCTCTAGCTCTTCATTTAACCCATTCGACCCCAGCGTTGCCTGTGAGCAATTTCAAATGTTTAACGGCTAACGGTAATCGTTTCTTCTATTATTGTCTGCTCATTCTTCGACATAACGGTGCTTGTATGTGTGTACTCATAATGTGATCAAAAAAAATCGAATTTGCACATCATTTGACGAAATTGTTTTCAACAGACTAGACGTGCGTCGTGAAAAAAATTGTTGTGAAATTCTGAAGAATATTTAAAGTCACTGATTTACTCATAAAATATATATAAAAAGGCTAAAAGTATACATGAAATATTGTTAATCAATGAATAAGCAAAACTTTGCTAAGATTTAATTTAATTTATTTTCAATAATAACGAGGTGACGAATTTTCAAAGTTGTAAAGTTGCTTGTGGGCAACTTTGGGCCATTGCATTACACAATATATATACACCATAGTATGAGACCGAAAGAGAAAGGTTTATCAAATGATGACATTGAGAGGATTATCAACTTCGATTGGGATGCCTCCACTGACGAAGAAAGTGGTGATGAAATGGAAGATATCTCTGCAGTGCTGGAGAAGAATTTAAAAGATATCGTGGACAAAGGAGAATCAATAGAGATTGAATATATTGACAACTTTATCAAAGAACAATGTAACCAGGAACCTAGTGCTGTGGCTAAGAGTTGCTTTGAAAAAGTTGATCCCAAGACATTAAAATGGAGAACAAGGCCAAGCTCCAAAAAGTATTTGGGAAGCAGACGATAAACTCCAAGTCGGTAGCGTGATGACACCTGTAGAATATTTCTGCACCTTTTTTGATATCAAAGTAATTGACTTGATAACAAATCAAACGAATTTGTATCGGTTGCAAGAGCACCGGAGATCTTATCAAGCGATATATTGGAATTTTGTTATACTTGGGAGTAATAAAAGTTCCGCAACTGAAAATGGCTTGGTCAAAAGAGTTAAAGCTTACTGCTATATCAGATTCAATGCCACGAGAAAGGTTTGAAAAAATCAAACAATGTTTACATTTCAACGATAACACTAAACAATCCAAAAAAGGAGATGTGAATTATGATAAGCTGTATAAGATACGCCCTTTACTAGACATTCTCAAAGAAAGTTTCGGTAAACTACCCCAAGAAGGCTTCCCGAAGGCAAACCTTTCAAGCTTTATTTTGACAATTGGTTTACGTCAGTTAGTCTTTTGATTGCATTGAAGGAAATGGGCATGTTTGCAACTGGAACTATCCGCAAAAATCGCATAAGCAATTGCCAACTTCTTTCAGATGCAGAATTGAAAAAACGTGGAAGAGGATCTTTTGATACAAAATATGAAGTTAACAAAAATCTTGCATGTGTAAAATGGTTTGACAATAAGTCAGTTCAACTTCTATCTTCGTGTGAAGACCATCAACCAGTTGGGATATGCAAACGATGGAGTCCAAAAGATAAAGCTTACATTGATGTAGCAAGGCCTGCTATTGTAGCTTCGTATAATAAGGGTATGGGAGGAGTCGATTTAGCGGACATGCTCATGGAGTTGTACAAAGTCAACCACCGTTCCAGAAAGTGGTACATGAGAATTTTTTATTGGTGCCTGGGAACATCAATGACAAATGCATGGCTACTGTACAGAAAGCATTTTCAAATGATAAACCCGAACCAAAAGTATATGCCGCTTATAAAATTTCAAATGGAAGTTGCTCATGAGCTGCTACAATGTACTGACTCTACTTTGTTCGAAAAAAAGAGAGGTCGGCCATCAAATGCACAAAGAGAAAGCTCAGTCATATCCTTGGGGTCTCCATCAAGCAGTGTGTCTTCGAATTAATCCAAAAAATATAGGTTTCAGCCCGATCCTACAACTTCTCTGCGTTACGATAAATTGGAACATTGGGTGGTATTTGCTGAAAAAGGACGTTGCAGATTGTGCAAGACAGGTACTCCAATGTCGAAATGCAATAAATGTAAAGTCCACCTTTGCTGCAACAACAATAAAAACTGTTTTATAAGTTACCATACTTAAATTTTTAAAATAAATGAAATTAACTGTCACCTAAAGATTTTTCTTAAGTTTACCACCACTGCCCAACGTTGCTCACAAGCAACTTCCGGTAGCGCCAAAACTAGTGGGCGTGGCGCCTTAAAATTTTTGCTCAAATACTTCTCAGACCAATAAAAAACGAATAGAATAAAAAAAAAATTTTTAATTCTACAGGGAAAAAGTTGGGGTCGAAAGGGTTAAGGGAGATCTGAGCTCTTAGAGATTTGAAAGGTTTCAAATACAGGAAAATACATATATTTTATTTGTTGGGCAAAAATGTTGAATTTGATCTAATAGCAGACAAAAATTTGATCTTAGCCCTGTAGCTCTTCATTTATGGGAGATATGGGCTCTTTACTGCAGTGGTGTCCAAAATGGCAAAAGCCTATCCCAATGGGAAAGAAACTCAAAATTCTGCCGACGTCGCAGCCCACACAAGTATAGAGAGAGAGAGAATACGTGTGTTCTATAAGTAGCACTCTCGGCTTCTTGCTCTCTTACGATGCGTTGTTCTCTCACGAGTCATTTGTTCGTTTGTGTCAAGCGTACCCAGCGGTGGAAATTGCCATTACAAAATCGATTACTCCTAGATTACTTTGCCTTCAGTATGAAGGAAATAATCGCATACAATCTGCATTACTTTGCCGTATGCATGGCCGCTTTGTAAACGGGGTGCGCACATCCAGCATTACTAGTAATAAAACAAGTATGCCAGAGCCGAACTGCCATCGGATTCCCATTACGAATGCGTATATTTTTTTAAAAATTGTAATGCAGAATGTTCGCAGTCACAATTTAGGAATCGTATACTCAGTCGTAAAGCACTTGTAATACTAATCCAAATTCAAGTGACTTCTCGCCACGTATGTCTCAAGTCACTGTTACACTTACACATTTGTTCTGCATACAAATACAAATTTAGAAAATATAAGAAATGTCAAAAAACGCTTATGGAGAAGACGGGAAAGCACATATGCGAACGAAATAGACATCGGCTCGTGTGTGGCACGATTAATTGTTTCAGTTTGTTTCCGATTACTATCTCTCTAAAGAAAAGCAGCGGTTGTATTGCATTACTTTTTCGTCAGGCGTAATGCATACTTTCAGCAGAACACGTTGAGCTCTGCGCCGCTGGGGGTCAGTGAGCAATAAGTTCGACTTGTATGCGTGTGAATTGTCGTCTCCCAGATCATATGGCGAGAGCTTTTCGGTCTACGCTAAGCTTTTGCTGTCGCTCTTTTCTGCAGCTATAGTGATTGAGTGCAGAACAGTTGAAAGCTTTTATTTTTTGTTACAACTTTCAAGAAAGGCCAATTAGTTCTATTATTTCGAGTTAATTTTAGACATGAGAGATTGGAAAAGCTTACTCGTTTTAGTTGCATCAAACTTTACGAAGTTTTCCAAAATGCTTCAGTTTGATGGTAAGAGGTGTAGTGGAGTCATTTGTCTCTCTAAACCTCATAAGGCTTAAACATTGTTTGATTCATCATGTAGATCATGCTACATCTAATGGAGGTATGACCAGCTGCATAGAATTGTATAAGCTAAGAGCTTTTTATGAAAGCACGTGCATACAAATTTGCGCATAAAGCTGAAGTATTGTAAGCTGAGACCTGACCATACCTTGTTCGTTGTATCATGGTGTAGATTTGTCCCTCGACACTTCTCTTTTCTCCACGAAAAAGCTTTATGAATTATCCTGTTTGGGAACCATTGATCCATGGCTACGTCGTCAGCGGACGAGCATAAAATCAATGCAGAAGAGAAAAAGCTTTTGAAAGCTCTCTGTATAGGTATACTAACTATTACTCACTTGCCACTGGCAACTTCTCTGCTCTCATTGCTGACCACTGTTCTAAAGCTATAAGAATAGACAATCACTGCTTTAATCTATCTAGAAATTACATATGTACTTAAATTCCTAGAAACCTTAGACAGAATTTGTATCAAAACTTTATTCTTGGAAAGGTGAATTTTGGCAAATCGAATAGTTTTAGACATCATAAAATATTTCTGTCGATTAACTCAAAAAAAAGTTGTTTCTAATTACTTAGGCTGGAATGAAACTTTCAATTTCTAGGAACAATGCTGTTGTGAATCATCTAATATGTTGCCACGAATTAACGCAGACTCTGACTCGCTTATACCAACGTCTTTTCCACATGTGACTCAAATTGCTTCTAAAAATGAAAAGTGTCATTCCAGCCTAAACTGCAAATCGATTCGTTTTACCACCAAGTTGTACAGCCTTGCTCCCGTTTTCACTTTCGCAAGAATTTTGCGATTTTGAAACCAAATTTTGTACGAAAACTGGTTTGAAATAGCCTTATTTCTCCTACAATTTGGAAAAAAAACGTCATATCACACCCAGGTTTGGATATAGATGGTTCATACCCTTCTAGAGAAAGTTGTTGAAGCATGTATAAGCACCGGATGAACTATACTCAAGCTATGACCGAAAGAAAGTTCGCTGACGCAGGTTTCTTGCCGAGTTGCCAAATGCTTGTGGCGATTTAGGCCACTTTAATTATTTAATATTATATAAAACACAGTTTAGTTTTAGTTGGTTTAATGAGATGGCGTCTGCCGCGAAGAATGAGTTTAACAGAATGCAAAGAGTTGAATGCAGCTCTGCGGTCAGCTGGCAGTTCTTGGCTCGCTCACTCTGACGCTGAGCAAGTCAAGTGGAACCATTCCAGTCAGAGCAAGGGCATCGGAATAGATTCCGAAAGGCGCAGAGGACCTCTGCGGTATGCAGATCTACATGCAGTAGGATTCACACATCATTGCGGGTGCCCATATTGCCGCCCCATATAAGATGATGGACTTGACTACGCTGACTTTTAGTAATCTGTTGTGTTTAGGTGGCCCTCCAATGTCGGCCATCATGCCAGACAGCGCAGAGATGGCTTTCGCGGCTTGGAGGTGATGCTTAAACGTTAACCTGTGGTCCACCATCATACCTAGGTATTTTGATATTTTTGGCTTTCGCGGCTTGGAGGTGATGCTTAAACATTAATCTGTGGTCCACCATCATACCTAGATATTTTAGGGCAATCTTCGACGTTATTGTGCAACCATCAACCTGTATAGTGGCAACCTCCACAATTTTCCTGCTGCTTATGAGCACTGCTTCCGTTTTTTGGGCTGCTAGGTGCAGCGCGTTCGCCTCTAGCCATCGTTGTGTTGGCTTTTCGTTCGGCATAGTGTAGATCTGTCCCTGTAGTCCCTCGACAATGTATTGTATATCGTTCTGCTTGGGAACTATTGATCCTTGGCAGAGGTAGAGGTAAAGAGGAGAAGCTCAAGTTCCTGTCAGTGAAGAACTGAGCCAAACTAGAAAGGTACAAGTTAATCCGCTGCTCAAGGAGGGCAACATCTCTGCCGCTGGAGACGATGGAGCAGTCGTCGGCATACAAGATGAGCTTGACTTCAGGTGGAGGGAGGGGAATGCCAGCAAAAGACTGCTTGATTGGTTGTTGCGCAGGAACGTGGGATCCATATGTTGTTGAAAAGTTTGAGCGACGTTATTTTTCGTAAGCACGAACATTCAATTGATGTATTGACGTAAAGACTTTAGCTGGATGTCGTCGGGTTGTCTGGGCATGTGATGCTGTATGTCAGTGCTTTGGATCGTACATGTGTGCTGTGCGAGTCTTCGACTTTCAAATATAATACAATTCTTGCAAATTTTTGCAATAACAAATTTGACTCCCAAATGAAATCCTGACCTGGTCCCAAAATAATTCGAGTGTTGGTCTGGAATGATAAGAGGATTGCACAATTCTAATAATTAACAAGGGATCGCCAGTAATTGAATTTCAACCCAACTTCAACCCCCGTTGACCTAATCCCCTTCTCACACTCTCTGCTCGTCTATTGCTTGCACTCTTCGCTCACTCTTGACTGCTTTTTAAAGGTTATTAGTTCAGTTTAAGCGCACTCCTACAATTAATTAAGTGCTCAAGACGCTGCTCCAAGTCAGCCACTCCCAAGCACGAGTCAACATTTGCCATCATCGTCATCGTCAAGCCCAAAAGAAGGTCACCAACAGGCAGGCAGCCAGTCAGTCAGCCAGCCAGCCAGCAAGCAAGCAAGCAAGCAGCAGCACGGGCATGTCGAGTGCTCGATTTATTAGGTTCAAGTAGTTGGGTAATGCGCACACACACACACACACACACACACATGTATGAATGAAGTGTCAGCGTGTCAGTGTGTGTGTGTGTGTGTGTGTGCGTCTAATTGTTCATGCCCACCTCCACCTCCTTGCCAGCTTGTTGTTGCAATTAAGTTCGCATTAAAGAAAAATTAGCAGCTACATCTATCAAAAGGCAACAGCAGCGGCAGAAGCGACAGAAGCGGCAGCCGCTAAAGATGTTTGTCGCTCGCTGCTTGATTAGCCGCTCACCACCACCACCAACACCATCTCATTCACCCAATTTCCACTTCCATGACCCTTGGCTTTCCACTTCTTCTAGTTGTAAGTTGACACTTGTGTTGCTGTCGCTGTCTATCTGCTTCTTGACTTTGTCCCTGAGTTTCTTCTAAGCTGTAAGAGCGATGCTAATTAAAACTCATCACATTGTTGAGCATTAAATCATTGAACCAATCAACTTAATGATCTTTATTTCAATTTGATTGGTAATCAACGCCTAGCTTAAACCGTAAAACCTATCAATTTCAAATTTGGGAAAAAAGCAACATAAACTGGCCGATCATTGGAGCCGGATGACTGTCAAAGCAACAGGTTTACAATAACTTTGAGTAAAATCAATTAGGAAGCTAGAGAGTTTAGCCGGCTTTGATCAGCTCAAAGCCTCATATTCACCAGCAAAAGGTAAAGCAATCCATTGATTCGTATATGTACTATAGTCAGCTAACCGATTTAGCCAAGAAAAATCATATAGAAGCATCCCTTACTAACCAATCTTGGCACATCCACCATAAAGCCACATGAGACATAAAATAGAAGGTAATGCAATGTATCACGTCACAAACTCACAATTTTGTGTATGTTAACATTTTTGAAAATATATGTCCCATGTGTTCTACAAATTGCTTTCGACCCAAAAACTACAGAAATCTTATGGGAATAGGGTCGAAAGCAATGGGGCATATCAACAATTAAACTAAATCAAGTTAAAACCTAAAAAATATAAATTCCCAACCTAAGACTTCTCTGTCAAATGACGTCACAGACTCACAAAGTTATGCGAATGCGAAACGGAGCAAGTGTTTGTACTACCTTGTATTCATTGTATCATAATAAAGCCTGGATTGTTGTTAAGGAGCAAGCTCTTCAAAATCTTTACGATTCTGATGAAACTGATCTGTTATGCAGCTTCTGGGAAATAATGAAATATACTTCCGAGGGCTTCTTTTATTAACAATCCGAAAACTCATTTGAGAAAGATCAGTATCCTTCAGTCTAGGTGTCTGTGCACTAGCCATTTAATGAGCGATCTCAGATCAACTGTTTACATGAAGAAAGATGCAGAAAGTAGAGCAAGACGGCGTCTAAGAAGGGTTCTCCCCAGTGGGTCCTTCTTATCAGACATATATTAACTTAGCAAACGTTACTTTCGTCCGTTTTTCTTTTTTTTAGCGAACCTTTTTTACGTACGTTCGACTGGGGAACTAAAACTAGAAAAATGTTGTCTTTGCGACAGACTCTTTTGGGTACTTGCATTTTCAATTTGCAAAGTCAACCGCTTTTACCATTTGCCGTAGCAGCAGGAGGGTTGTGTGTTTGTGGAGTGGGATGGTGCAAGGGTGGGAAGAGGGGTTAACATTAGTTAACAGTGACTTGATAGTGACTTGACAGTGAATTGACAGTGACTTGACAGTGACTTGGTTGTGACTTGACTGTGACTTGACTGTGACTTGACAGTGACTTGACAGTGACTTGACTGTGACTTGACTGTGACTTGACTGTGACTTGAAAGTGACTTGAAAGTGACTTGACAGTGACTTGACAGTGACTTGACAGTGAATTGACGGTGACTTGACAGTGACTTGACAGTGACTTCATAGAGACTTAAAAGTGACTTACCATCTTTTGACTAACAATCAGATTTATCGTCGTAAATGGCTTCACTCGTACCGAACGCCCCTTGACACCCCCATTTTCCTTTTTTTTATGATATTTAGAGTGAAAACTAAAAGCAGGATCAGTTGGGGTTTTGCACTATTAAAAGAGATTTTAAATTCGGAATTTCAAATTTGAATTAAAAGCTTTTGTTACTTTTTATTCTGAGTAAGATTGTAGTAGTAGTAGATATTTATTAATATAAATTTTTGGCTTGATTTTTAACCGTCAGCCATAGCATTTGAGTTTTTGTACATTGTTAACGATATAAACAAACAAAAATTTAGAACAAAGAAATATAGTTTTCGATTTATGCATTGACCAAGACGAAAAAAAAACTAGGTAGAAAAGATACATAATTTAATTTACAGAAAAAGTTACAAATATTCATTTATAATAGCGGTTCTATATATTTTAGCGCCTGTTGTAGAAAGGAGGATAATGTTGTCCAGTTCTTGGCATTTAGCCAATTTATGACGTCTGCTTCTGAAAGGCAACGGCTTCCCAGATGGGCGCTTCTTATATCAGCTAAAATTGGGCATACCCCAAGCAGATGCATGACGTTTTCAGTTGCGTGCAAATTACAGAGGCTACAATCTGTGTTAACAGAGCTCCAGTGCGGCCTGTAGTTGAGACTAAGCATCTCACAGCGTGCCCGACATTTAAGTGAGATTGCTTGAGTGTCATAACGGTCATGAAAATAGTTGAGCGATTCCAGATTCAGCTCTAGTTTTTTGTAAGTGTTTCGGACCACACTTTGCCTGGCTTGATTTAGAACAGCTTTCTCCAACAGCAATTGGTGAGATCTTTCCCATGATCCAACGCTTTAAAGGTCTATGGATACCTCATGATCCTGAAATAAGGACAGCTAATTGTCAAAAATTTGTTCGACAGCATCATAGCAGTTACTGTTTTGGCTAGTCTACAATTCGGCATATCCATAACTTTCCGTATGTATGTGAAGTGGTTTTGCAGACCTTACAAGAATAATGAAGGCAGACCGGTTTCTAAGTGGAGCGCATAGTTTGGAGTAGTGCGGAGTAGTTTAAATATCCGTTTAATACCTCCTCATATCGGCAGTATCCCCAGACTTGAGATGCATAGCACATTACTGATCGAACAGTGGCTTCAAACATTCTGAATTTAGTGCTCGGCAAAATATGTCGTTTTCCAAAAAAATGTTTCTCCAAGTGCAATAAATTACTTTCTTAGAGTCTTGCTGTTTTTCTTGTAAGTGAGGTTTGACGCTTAAATTTCCAGTGATAGTCACGCCAAGATATTTAAAAGTTTTTACCGCTTCCAGCTCAACGCCACTTAAAAACCATCTGTCTACCCTTGCACTACGACCTCTTCTGTCTTTGACAATCAAAACTTTCGTCTTATCCACGTTTATCTGTAAACTCCATTGTATGCAATATTCAGAGAGCTTATTAATGATGGCTTGAAGCATCTCGGGGAACTCTGCTAGTAGCGCCATATCATCTGCGTAGATTTGGCAATTGCAGTAAGCACAAAAACGCTATCGACTGTTGAGTAGCCTCGGCGAAATCCAAATTGAAACTCGCTAAGGATATTATGATCAGTTACCCAGTTCGAAAATCGTCTTTGCAAAATCGAGGCAAACAACTTCATGGCTGCATTTATGCAGGATATGCCCCTGTAGTTGGAAGCTGATGTAGGGTCTCCTTTCTTGTAGATTGGGAAAATTATGCTTTCCCTAAAGCTATTTGGATTGCTGGCTGAGCGCAGGATCTGATAATAAGCGTGCGTCATCATGTTGATGCACAGCGGTGTGGCATTCTTAAAGAGTTCAACAGGAACTCGGGTCAAGTCCTGGGGCTTTGTTAGATTTCGCCGTTTTAATGGAGTAAGATTGTGCTAAAAAAAAAACTAAACCCTTCTCTCTCTTCCCCCCTCACTTCTTTCAGATATGGGCATCTTTGAGAACATTACCGAGGGACGTCTGACCGCCATTAGTGGTCATCCGGCCGTTTTTGATCTACCCCCCATTGAATCGGTGCCAGCTCCTTCAGTTATGTGGCAATTCGAGGATGGCCCACTAAACTATGACATCAAATATGCCTTTACCCAATCCAATCAGTTGATTATTTTGAGTGCCGATGAGAATGATCGTCGTGGTTATCGTGCACGTGCCATCAATACGCAACTGGGCAAAGAGGAAATCAGCGCTTTTGTCCACCTTAATGTCAGCGGTGATCCGTATGTGGAAGTGGCACCAGAAATTATTGTACAACCGCAGGATATGAGAGTGAAACGTGGCACTGGAGTGGTAGAGTTGCAGTGCATAGCCAATGCACGTCCCTTGCACGAACTGGAAACGCTTTGGCTTAAGGATGGCCTACCCGTCGAAACTGCCGGCGTTAGGCATACGCTCAACGATCCCTGGAATCGTACGTTGGCCCTGCTGCAGACAAATAGCTCACATTCGGGTGAATATGCGTGTCAAGTGCGTTTACGCAGCGGTGGCTATCCCATGGTAAGCGCCTCGGCGCACATACAAATCCTGGAACCACCCGCCTTCTTTACGCCCATGCGTGCGGAAACATTTGGTGAATTTGGCGGACAAGTGACATTGCCCTGCGATGTGGTGGGTGAGCCAACGCCTCAAGTGAAATGGTATCGCAATGCGGAGCTGGTGGATGCCCACATACAGAGTGGCAGGTGAGTTGGCACACACAATATTTTGTCATTAAAACCCGATCTACTACATCATTTTCATTCCGCAGATACTCGCTAAGTGCGGATAATACGTTAATAATTAAAAAACTCGGCCTGGAGGATGCGGCCATGTTTCAGTGTTTGGCCTGGAATGAGGCTGGTGAAAATTCAGCCAACACCTGGTTGCGTGTGAAAAGTAAGTCAAGCGGCGTTAAGGCGGGGGATGTGCTAATGCTTTAAACATTAATCCATCGCGTGCCTAACGTTTAATCTCTCCATCTCTTTGTCTCTCTCCATCTATACAATACATATACATACATACATATATAATCCCCATTCCCATACCTAATACTACTACTTACTACTACTACCCAGCCACAAATCATACAAAATTGCGCGTTAAACGTTTGGCGCAACCGCGCATTTTGCGGGTGAGAGCTTCGCATGCTGGCATGGGATCAGGTACCGCTTCCAATCCGGGCACGGTCTATAATAGACGCAAGGAATTACGCTTTGGTATGGGCATCCAGAATGCTGCGAAACAAAAAAATAATGAAACTGCACCCACTCACTTACTTACTCACACAAATCGCATGACAGGCACTCGAATTGCACACGTTATTTTGTTATTAAGCCCCCCCACTTTGATGCTTAATCTAAATAATCTAAACTTAATCATCTAGATGTAACAATTTTGCTATAATGTTTATTAGCCTTGCACATATTTTCACTTTTACCAAATTATTTGCGAAAACATTCCGTAAAATATTTTCGGAACAAAAAAATTCTCGAATATATTTCGCGAAAATAAATTATATTTTGCGGATTATTTTCGCAAATATTTTGTGGGCTATTTTCGCAAATATTTTGTGGATTATTTTTGACTTTCGCAAAATATTTACGTAAACATTTCGCAAATTATTTCCAAAAACATTCCACAAATTATTTGCAAAAACATTCCGCAAAATATTTTCGGAATAAAAAAATTCTCGAATATGTTTCGCGAAAATTAATTATATTTTGCGGATTATTTTCGCAAATATTTTGTGGATTTTCTTTCACTTTCGCCAAATATTTGCGAAAACATTCCGTAAATTATTTGCAAAAACATTCCGCAAAATATTTTCGGAATAAAAAAATTCTTGAATATATTTCCCGAAAATAAATGATATTTTGCGGATTATTTTCGCAAATATTTTGTGGACTTTTTTTCTCTTTCGCCAAATATTTGCTAAAACATTCCGAAAATTATTTGCGAAAATACATGATATTTGCCGATTATTTTCGCCCATATTTTGCAGATTATTTTCGCAAATATTTTGTGGATTATTTTTGACTTTCGCCAAATATTTGCGAAAACATTCCGTAAATTCTTTGCAAAAACATTCCGTAAATTATTTGCAAAAACATTCCGCAAAATATTTTCGGATTAAAAACATTCTCGAATATATTTCGCGAAAATAAATGAAATTTTGCGGATTATTTTCGCACATATTTTGCGGATTATTTTCGCAAATATTTTGAGGATTATTTTTGACTTTCGCAAAATATTTTCGAAAACATTCCGCCAATTATTTGCGAAAACATTCCGTAAATTCTTTGCAAAAACATTCCGTGAATTATTTGCGAAAACATTCCGCAAAATATTTTCGGAACAAGAAAATTCTCGAATATATTTCGCGAAAATAAATTATATTTTGCGCGTATTTTCGCACATATTTTGCGGATTATTTTCGCAAATATTTTGTGGATTATTTTTCACTTTCGCCAAATATTTGCGAAAACATTCCGCCAATTATTTGCGAAAACATTCCTCAAATTACTTGCAAAAACATTCCGTAAGTTATTTGCGAAAACATTCCTCAAAATATTTTCGGAACAAAAAAATTCTCGAATATATTTCGCGAAAATAAATTATATTTTGCGGATTATTTTCTCACATATTTTGCGGATTATTTTCGCAAATATTTTGTGGATTATTTTTGACTTTCGCCAAATATTTGCGAAAATATTCCGTAAATTCTTTGCAAAAACATTCCGTTAATTATTTGCGAAAACATTCCGCAAAATATTTTCCGAACAAAAAAATTGTCGAATTTCGCGAAAATAAATGATATTTTGCGGATTATTTTCGCAAATATTTTGTGGATTTTTCACTTTCGCAAATTATTTGCGAAAACATTCCAAAAAAAATTCTCAAAAATATTTCATGAAAATATATGATATTTTGCGTATTATTTTCGCAACTATTTTACGGATTATATTCGCGAATATTTTGCGAAAATCATTCACATAAAAAAAAAAAATTTCTAAATTTTTGCAAAAAAAAATCCGCAAAATATTTGCGAAATTAAAAATGGAAGCACTGCTGCACACGAATTTCTGATTAGTTTCTTAAGTAAAAGTAATGCATGATCAGTTGGTGAAAATACGCTTATCTACAATAATCTCTGCGGTCAAAAATTTTAAGAATTTAGCAAACTTTCACTAGAAATTGGCAAATGGTTTCAAAATAACAACTTTAGCGGTCAAACGAAGTCCATCACTTATATTTATTGGGTAAAGAAACGTACCTTAAATATAGATTCGCTAAATATAGTGTTTTCGGATCTGTTTGCTCTTGTTTTACCCGTTTAAGTTTGGAAAAACGATATTGCTTCCCAAGGATCTATCCGTTTTTAAATTTTCAAGAATTTCGCTTTTGAAATCGAGATACATTCGTTCTCGATTTGGTTTTTATAGGCAAGGGGAGTGACTTTAAGAGCATAGCGTTGAACACGCTCTCACAGTTTCGTTTTTCATGGGAGAGTGCTGCATGCAGCAACTACTGAGAGGAGAACACAATCGCTTATTGAGAGCAGAACACTGCCGTTGTCAGATTAATTCATTTAATGTTGAACATTTTGAGTGTGAAGAAGTAATCGATTAAGGGATTGTATAAAATAAAGACAATGTTAAACGCAACTCGAATAAAAAAATATAGAAACATCAAATAATGCTAATGTTAACTGCGGGGAGAGAACTTCCCCCACTAACAACAGAAGAGCCTATTAGGGGCAAGTACAACACGCATACAAAGCTTCTGTGACTTGGCGATTGCTACTGTTGTCGGATTTTTGCCACAAGCCTGCCTTTGGGACACCCAAGTGGTCATAGCTGTTCTGTCATGAGGTAGCCTCTGCCAGCTTATTGAAGTTGGGCAAATATCGCTGATGATTAAATTGTGGAAATTCATGAAATAGCTACACGATCAACCAGCCTCCTTTGTGGTGTTGTGCGTGTCTTGTTTTAGAAATGTTATGAACAAAATCATAACCTATTGACCTAGAGCCTGCTAAAAAGTTCTATCATCAAATAAAAAGAAAAACTATGCTACAATGGGGATTTGATCCGCGACCTCGTCGTTTTATAAGCGAATGTCTTGTCCCCTCGACCACTACATTCTTTACTATGATTTGAACGCCAGGTCTTGCTTATGCCTGACAGTCGAGTGAGCTAAGGCGCGGTCGTCTGTGTGTGTTCGGTCTCTGAGGTCCCGGGTTCAAGTCCCAGTAAAGTAATTGAAAAAAGAAAATTATTAGACAGTCTCAAAATTCATCACAGCTTAAAAAAAAGTGGCTGGTGATTGTTGTTGGGTGGGGGGGTCTAAAAGATCATACATTCTTAATCCAAGTACGAAATTCTCTACATTTTCTCTGAGTGTTAATGTCAAAAACTAGTTTTCTATGCCCAAATAAGTGTCCCTTGGCAATTTTTAGTTGTTATTTATTATGATTAACCTACATTCTATTTGCAATTATTATTAATATGAAACAGACCCAAACTCCACTAAAGCAGCTATGCATATTCATTTGTAATTTGCATCTTTATAAAGCCATTGAAGAGTTTTTGACACCCAAGTGCCGTTAAGTGCTTGTGACAGGGCAAAACACCAACCCACACACACGCGCGCTCTTATGAGTTTATATTTGCACTTGCCAGAGGAACAATTTCGCATTTTAATGAACTTAATAGGGCAGACACAAGTCACTTGCTTGGGGGTCATTTTGCCCAAATAAGTGTGCTACATAATTTGTTATATATTGTAGTGGAAATTTGTTCCACAGTTGCATATTGTTTTTTTTTTGTTAGTTCCTTATTGCGAGGTCTTTAAAAAGTTTGCCAAGAAGCCAGTGAACATTTTTATGGCCACCCAAGCTGAGCCAATGTAAATTTCAAATTTCTATGCATATTTTGTTGAGTTATTTCTTACCACACCACCCCCCCTGCCAGTCCGCCCCTTTACCACATTGCTGCCGCTACTGCTGCTGCTGCTGCTGCTGCTGCTGATGTTGCATTGTATTCGAGTTAAACTAGTTAAAAGATTTTCGTCGTCTTGCGGTTTATTGAAAAACTTTTCCTTCAGTTAAGTTTCACTAAGTTTTTTTTCGTGCTGGTTTCTCCCACTGCCAAGCATTCAGTCAAATCGGCATTGTGTCATCATCCACTTGGTTGCGCCTCATTTAATTTTATATGGCAAGGCAAGGATCATCATTTTAGTCAATTTGTTTGTCTGCGCGAACGCATTTTATGGACAGAGTTTCATGTGTTTTTTGTCTAAGTCTGGGCCCAGCAGTCCTGATTACTTTGGATGAAAAGTTTGTGTTGACTTTATTTGGCCAATTGATGTTAACTTTATGACTCTACCCCAGCTCAACTGATATGCAAAACTTATTTCTGGAAAATTTGTTTGACTTGAAACATTAAAAGGACTTTGGAGATTAAAATTGAAACTATTTCTATTAGTTGAAAAAGTGGATCAATACGTTAAGTAGGCAAGTAAAAGTTGACCCTTGAGTTGAGAATATTTTGATGCAGATAGATTATGGGCTAATTCATTGTCATTAGCAGACTTTGCTATCCGCATTGACATCTTTTCTTTTAAGCTTTTAATACGAAATTGTTTTTTTTTTTTTAGAATTAAGACTTGAGATCTCTAAAACTTAAGTTTATATATATAAAGTTTCTGTCTCGGAGCTGAAATCGATTGATTTAGTTTCGAAGATTTGAAATTGAAATAAGTAAACAAGTTAAAATTGTCCAGATGTTTGTAACGCATAGAAGGAAACCTCTCCGAACACATAAAGTATATATATTCTTGATCAGCATGACGAACTGAGTTGATAAAGCCATGTCCGTCTGTGCGTCTGTCGGTTATAATGCGATCTCCTCCCTCAGTTAATGTGACCAAACTTTGCACGCAGTCTTTAGGTACATATACGCTGCACATTTGTCGGAACCGACCGAATCGGATGACTATAGCATATAGCTGCCATAGGTACGAGCTGTCGAAAATGTAGTTTTAGTAAGAAAAACTTTTCTATCTTTAACGCAAACGTCCCCAAACCACGTAGTGATAAGTTTTTAATGCTTTTACCTAATTCCCTTAAGTTTGATTAAAATCGGAAAACTATATAGTATAGTTGTCATACAAAAGATATGTCTGAAAATAAGTCTTAGTTGGAAAAACTTTTTTGTTTTTAAAGCTATCGCTCCCAAACTCGTTTTTGATCAATATTGTATGCTACCACACAATTCTGTCAAGTTTAATTCAAATCGGATTACTATAGCATATAGCTGTCATAGGAACGATCGGTCGAAAAAGTAGTTTTAGTAAGGAAAACTTTTTTGTCTTCAACTTAAACTTCTCCAATCCTCGTATTTATAAGTTTTTAATGCTTTTACATAATTCCTATAAGTTTGACTGAAATCGGACAACTATATAGTATAGCTGCCATACAAAAGATATGTCTGAAAATAAGTCTTAGTAGGAAAAACTTTTTGTTTTTAAAGCTATCGCTCCCAAACTCGTTTTTGATCAATATCATATGCTACCACACAATTCTGTCAAGTTTAATTCAAATCGGATTACTATAGCATATAGCTGTCATAGGAACAATCCGTCGAAAAAGTAGTTTTAGTAAGGAAAACGTTTTTGTCTTCAACTTAAACTTCTCCAATCCTCGTATTAATAAGTTTTCAATGCTTTTACATAATTCCTATAAGTATGACTAAAATCGGACAACTATATAGTATAGCTGTCATACAAAAGATATGTCTGAAAATAAGTCTTAGTAGGAGAAACTTTTTGTTTTTAAAGCTATCGCTTCCAAACTTGTTATTGAACAATATTGTATGCTACCACACAATTCTGTCAAGTTTAATCCAAATCGGATGACTTTAGCATATAGCTGTCATAGGAACAATCCGTCGAAAAAGTAGTTTTAGTAAGGAAAACGTTTTTGTCTTCAACTTAAACTTCTCCAATCCTCGTATTTATAAGTTTTCAATGCTTTTACATAATTCCTTTAAGTTTGATTAAAATCGGACAACTATATAGTATAGCTGGCATACAAAAGATATGTCTGAAAATAAGTCTTAGTTGGAAAAACTTTTTTGTTTTTAAAGCTATCGCTCCCAAACTCGTTTTTGATCAATATTGTATGCTACCACACAGTTTTGCTAAGTTTGATCCAAATCGGATGACTATAGCATATAGCTGTCATAGGAACGATCCGTCGAAAAAGTAGTTTTAGTAAGGAAAACTTTTTTGTCTTCAACTTAAACTTCTCCAATCCTCGTATTTATACGTTTTCTATGCTTTCATATATTTCCTTTAAGTTTGATTAAAATCGGAAAACTATATAGTATAGCTATCATACAAAAGATAGGTCTGAAAATAAGTCTTAGTAGGACAAACTTTTTGTTTTAAAAGCTATCGCTCCCAAACTCGTTATTGATCAATATTATATGCTACCACACAATTCTGTCAAGTTTAATCCAAATCGGATGACTATAGCATATAGCTGTCATAGGAACGACTCGTCGAAAAAGTAGATTTAGTAAGGAAAACTTTTTTGTTTTCAACTCAAACGTCTCCAATCCTCGTATTTATAGGTTTTCTATGCTTTTACACAATTCCGCCAAGTTTGATGAAATTCGGACAACTATATAGTATAGCTGCCATACAAAAGATAGGTCTTAAAATATTTCTTAGTATGAAAAACTTTTTGGTTTCAATGCTATCGCATCCAAACTTGTTATTGATCCAAATCATATGCTAAAGGTAGACAAAAATTGAATTTTTTATAATTTTGAGAAATTTTTTCAACTATCACAGAACTTTTTTTTAGCGATTCTTGAAAAATTTGTACAAAATTTCATATTCAATTGTGGCGCCCCTAAGTATGCAACGTTTTTTTAAAGCAATTTGAATCAATTGCCACAATTAATTAATTCAATTTAAACTTTAGTCATTTTTGGATCTCGTTTTTGTTTTCTGCTTTTGATTTTAGCAACAAGTGTTTCAGCTTCAGTCTCCAGGTCTCAACGAGCCAGTCGCCTGCACTCATGGGGCAGGAGAGAGGGGGCACTTTTGAGTCAGTCAGTCAGCTAGCTAATCATTTTCCAGCATGGCGCGCGTCTAAGTAGCGTGGCTCTGTCTGCATTTTAATTGCACACTCCACAACTGAGGCCCAGAGGAAAGTTTTGCACATTTCTCTGTTTTTTTTTTTTTTGTATTTTTGTTTATTTTTCGCTCCATTTTCGTTAACTTGACGTAAATCTTCGCTCTTGCACCTGGCACAGCCAGGATTTTCCACATTAAGCACATTGTTGGTGTTGTTGTTTTTCTTTGCTGCGCATTTTCCGGTTGGGTGGGTGTTGCTCTGTAACATAATTTCGTAATTTCCCGAAATGCAAAGTGATTTTAATCGCCGTTTCCTTCAAGCCGGCAAAAAGGTGAAAGTTTAATGAGGCGAAGCAGTAGGCCAGAGTGGTGTGTGTGTGTGTGTGGGCGTGGGCGTGGGCTTTATCCGGCAGCTGACAACACAATGCAGTTTGGCGGTGGCTTGTGACAACAGGTGGCGCCACCACGTGTGTGTGTGTAGGAAACAGAGGAGGCGGGTTTCTTTCCGTTTTTTATTTGGGGTTTTATTTTTTTGGTAAATTGGCCTTAATATCATTATTCTTAGGATTGATTAAGTTGAGACATGCAATTTTCATTAAGGGAATGCTTCAGTTGAAGTAGTGAGAGAGCGTGAACAACTGAGCAGGTGAATATAGGAGCAAGTGAACATATGAGCATTAGAACAGCTGAGCAAGTTAACAACTGAGCAGGGGAAAGTTTTAAACAGTGAACAACTGAGCAAGGGAAAGCTTAGAGCAAGTGAACAACTGACAAACTGAACAACCTAGAAGCAGAGCAAGAAAATATCTGAGCAAGTGAACAACTGAGCAACTAAAACACTTAGCAGAGAGAGTGAACAACTGAGCCAGGAAAAGCTTAAGTTTAATGCAAGTGAGCAAGGGAAAGCTTAGTTCAAGTAAACAACTAATCAAGGGAAAGCTTTGAGCAAGTGAACAACTGATTAAGTTAACATATGAACAACTAAGCAAGTGAAGCACTGAAAAACTGAGCAACTGAGTAATTTAAATGACTTGATTCACTGAATTAGTGAACAACTGAGCTAGGGAAAGCTTATTTCAAGTGAACAACTAATCAAGGGATAGCTTAGAGCAAGTGAACAACTGATTAAGTTAACATATTAACCACTAAGCAAGTGAAGCACTGAACAACTGAGCAACTGAGTAATTTAAATGACTTGACTCACTGAATTAGTGAACAACTGAGCAAGGGAAAGCTTAGTTCTAGTGAAAAACTAATCAAGGAAACGCTTAGAGCAAGTGAACAACTGATTAAGTAAACATATGAACAACTAAGCAAGTGAAGCACTGAACAACTGAGCAACTAAGTAATTTGAATGACTTGACTCACTGAATTAGTGAAAACTAAGCAGGTGAAAGCTTATTTCAAGTGAAAAACTAATCAAGGAAAGGCTTAGAGCAAATGAACAACTGATTAAGTAAACATATGAACAACTAAGCAAGTGAAGCACTGAACAACTGAGCAACTGAGTAATTTAAATGACTTGATTCACTGAATTAGTGAACAACTTTGCAAGGGAAAGCTTAGTTCAAGTGAACAACTAATCAAGGAAAGGCTTAGAGCAAGTGTACAACTGATTAAGTAATCATATTAACAACTAAGCAAGTGAAGCACTGAACAACTGAGCAACTGAGTAATTTAAATGACTTGACTCACTGAATTAGTGAACAACTGAGCAAAGGGAAAGCTTAGTTCAAGTGAAAAACTAATCAGGGAAAGGCTTAGAGCAAGTGAGCAACTAATTAAGTTAACTTATTGACAACTAAGCAAGTGAAGCACTGAACAACTGAGCAACTGAGTAATTTAAATGACTTGACTCACTGAATTAGTGAACAACTGAGCAGGTGAAAGCTTATTTCAAGTGAACAACTAATCAAGGAAAGGCTTAGAGCAAATGAACAACTGATTAAGTAAACATATGAACAACTAAGCAAGTGAAGCACTGAACAACTGAGCAACTGAGTAATTTAAATGACTTGATTCACTGAATTAGTGAACAACTTTGCAAGGGAAAGCTTAGTTCAAGTGAACAACTAATCAAGGAAAGGCTTAGAGCAAGTGAACAACTGATTAAGTAAACATATGAACAACTAAGCAAGTGAAACACTGAACAACTGAGCAACTGAGTAATTTAAATGACTTGATTCACTGAATTAGTGAACAACTGAGCAAGGGAAAGCTTAGTTCAAGTGAACAACTAATCAGGGAAAGGCTTGGACCAAGTGAACAACTGATTAAGTAGACATATGAACAACTAAGCAAGTGAAGCACTGAACAACTGAGCAACTGAGTAATTTAAATGACTTGACTCACTGAATTAGTGAACAACTGAGCAGAAAAAAGCTTAGTTCAAGTGAAAAACTTATCAAGGGAAAGCTTAAAGCAAGTCCTGGGCACAACTAATCAAGTGAACAACTGAGCAAGCGAAAGCTTGGAGCATTTGAAAGCTCAGAGCAGATGAACAACTGAGCAATTTAAATGGCTTGACTCACTTTAAAAAACAAACAACAAGTCAACTTGTTCAGTGACAGGCCAACCCACTTTATCATTTAGCCACACTTAGATCTAATTTGTGCTTCAATTGCACTATCCACACTTTGTTCACTACACCACAGTATTGGAGATTCTATAAAAGATAAAAGATTCAAGTGAATTTCTGCTTTATCTATTCTATAGAACCTACTTGTATTTCGAAACTTGCTAAAACCTTTTGAAAAGAGAAATTTCTTAAGAAAAAGGGACGAAGAAAAAAAAGCACTTGGCATGCAAATGTTATGCAGTAACTCCTAAACCCTTTCTCTCTCTCAGTCTCTGCTTCCTTCTCTGGTCCGCTTCAATGGCAAAGTAATAGCAATTATCGCTGGCGCACGCCATTCCCACTGAGTGTTTTTATTATGGCTTTAACTCTGAGGCCGAGCCTCTTTTAGTGGGTCAACTTGAAATTAATTACGTAGGCGACATGGATAGCAGCAGGATAGCAGGCAGACAGCCATTGCACATTGCATAAATCGTTTCCTTCACGATTCAGTCAGTCAGTTCATGTCAAATTTATCAACAAAGGGCAGCCCGTCAGCTGAAAGCAGCTGAAAATTATGCTACAAATTTTTTCTTCTGTTTTGCCTTTAATATGCTCTTTGCGTGTGCCATAAAAAAAAATAGAAAGAAACAAGTCCAAGTCCTCAGGGAGGGGAGGAGTGTAAGAGAGGGGTCAGCAACTTAAGTACCTTTAACACGTTTTCTATTAAAGCGAGGTATGCCAAAATTTTTGAAACAAAAGTCCCCACCACTGCACGAGGCACTTTATACATTATATAATGTCAACCTTCACTGAAAATGGAGCGAATTGCATGTCCTGCTGCTGTATTTAACATTAACCAGTTTCATTCGCAACTAAAGTGCTTAAATATCTTAATGTAAACCGAGAAAGAGAGAGAAAGCCTTTTTTTTATTGTAATTTTATGCACTTATTTACATAAGCGTAGTTAACATGAATGCCGAATCATACTGAAATTATTACATTATTACTTTGGCTGGCTGTGAAACAAAAGGTCCGGGTCAGTTCAGGTCAGGTCAGGCTTCATCATCTTCTCAGGCTGGCTCATTGTGGGCCACATTTGGCCATAACAATGAAAACAAACTCAATAAATAATTGACTTTAACGAGTCCAACGTTGGCAGTTTACCGTGAAAGGAAACGCCAAACCCAAGGACCAGCAAGTGGCATAAATGGGTCTTTGGGCATAATATCATATTAATTGAGATTTCATCAAATGATCCAAAGGGTCGAAAGCACCAAATTGAATGGAATTGAAGGCAAAGTAATGTCAAAGTGTTTGTAAGTTTCAAAATAAACTGTACAAGGAGAGAAAGGGGAACGACAAGTTTAAACTGTATTCTAGAATTTTTAAGAATTTTGTCTGGGCTTTTAAGGCGAGGAGAGGAAGTAAAAAAAAACAAAAAATCCTAAAGCAAGAAATTCTACATCAGAAATTCATTCTTGGATCAAGAATCTGACATCAAACATTCTTGATCCAAGTATGAAATTCTCTTTTTTGTATGTACTGATACTTATATTTTGGGAATAGCAAATAATAACAAACATTTTGAAATCCAAATGCCTTTATTGTTTTTCAAAATAGTCTTCATGAAAATGTATGCAGTTTTGCATTCGCTCAAACCGATTTTTGAAGCACTTTTTCCACTCCGATTGAGTCACCTACAAATCATGAGTTTTAAACGCATCAACAGCTTCGTATGGCGTAGAACAACGTTCACCACACAGTTTATTTTTGATATTTGGGAATAAAAAGAAATCATTGAATGCTAAATCAGGGTTGACCCAACAATTTGAAGTTTTCACCTGTCTAAGAGTCGTTTGTTCACACGTGATCTGTGAGAGCTAGCATTATCATGATGGAGAAAGATTCGTCTTTGGCGATTTGTTTTGCGAATTTCTCCGAAGACTTGTGTCAAACAAATCGGTCGAAAAAGTAGTTTTATTTAGGAAAACTTAGTATCCTATGCTTTTACATAATTCCACCAAGTTTTATGAAAAATCGACCAACTATATAGTATAGCTGCCATACAAAAGTTAGGTCTGAAAAAATTTTTAATAGGAAAAACTTTTTTTTTCAATGTTATCGCTACCAAACTTGTTATAGAACAATATTATATGCTACCACTCCATTCTGTCAAGTTCGATTCAAATCGGATGACTATAGCATATAGCTGCCATAGGAACGATCGGTCGAAAAAGTTGTTTTAGTAAAAAAAATTTTTTTGTCTTCAACTTAAACTTTTCCAATCCTCGTATTTATAAGTTTTCAATGCTTTTACAGAATTCCACCAAGTTTGATTAAAATCGGACAACTATATAGTATAGCTGCCATACAAAATATATGTCTGAAAATAAGTCTTAGTAGGAAAAACTTTTTTGTTTGCAATGGTATCGCTCCCAAACTTGTTATAGAACAATATTATATGCTACCACTCAATTCTGTTAAGTTTGATCCAAATCGGATGACTATAGCATACAGCTGTCATAGGAACGATCGGTCGAAAAAATAGTTCTAGTAAGGCCCAATTTCTCAAAAGTTGCGGTTAGGTACCGGCCGGTCAAATTTGCCGGCCGGAATTACCAGAGGTTAAGTCTTCTGGTTTTCTCAACGAGACTTACCGGCAGGTTCACCCGATACCGATTAATTGCTATCGCTGCAAAAGTGTGACCTGATATGTCGACGAAACAGCTGTTTTTGTTTTGGCTTTATTTTAGTGCTATTGTTGTCGCTGGTAATTATTTGTCAAAATAGTTAAATAAAATTGCTTGCTATAGTAAATCAATGTGAAACACCGAAAAGACCAAGAGCGAAGAACTTTTCTGCGGCTGAGGAACATTCGCTTGTGTACTTTTTGATTCAAAGAAATGCATTTTGAAGAACAAAAATAGGGATGCTGAGACCTGGAAGCAGAAGGCCTGGGCTGGGAGATCAGTTTGCCGCCATGCTGGACTTCATCGCCCTTAAAAAGACTTGCGGGATTAGTACGAGAATTTAAAAAAACGATCGCGTAAATAATTCGCAAATAAGAAGCTGGAGTCTTCTCGAACTGTGGCGGCATTCCCAGCACCGCTGTAGTCTTGTCTATTTCTAAAAAATTCATGGCATGATCCCAAGCTCAGCCACACTATTTTAATTTTAAAAAAACATAATTTTTATTTATGATATGTAAGCTTTAAAATTATTTAATTGACTTCTAATGGTCAGTAATGCAATAGCGTGGGAATCTTGATTAACTGCACGGTTTGCCGAAGGAAGTCTGACTCAACAGAAGTCGCTCGCAATGATAAGGAAGAAGCCACTTGCATAAGAGAGTAGCGCCACCAGGTGGGTCCTTCGATTTTGCAGACGGCGGGCAGTGAGTTTGCCTGCTTTGCGATGTGCCGGCGTGGAGGTCAAGACATTTGCCATGAATGCGGCGGCTGCTATTCTGCTGAACAGAAATTTCCACATCGCCGCGCCTGTGTCTTCTTGTCTTACCGCCTCAATCTTCCATTTTCATTGCGTGGATGTAAGAAATTTGTTTATTTATAAACATTTTGTTTTGGCAATTGACAAAGTAAACAATACAAATGTTGGACACAGCTGTTTGTCGATCGATAAAAATATCGATAGTTCTATCGCAACTTGCCGGCAGGTTAATATTTGACCCCATCATGAGGCAGCGGTTAACTTTGCCGCTCGGTTCTCGCCAAAGACAGCATGAGAATTCGGCTAACCTGCCGGTAAGTTTGACTAACCGGACATTGAGAAATTGGGCCTAAGAAACACTTTTTTGTCTTAAAGTTAAACGTCTCCAATCCTCGTATTTATACGTTTTCCATGCTTTCACATAATTCCTTTAAGTTTGATGAAAATCGGACATCTATATAGTAAAGCTGCCATACAAAAGATAGGTCTGAAAATAAGTCTTAGTTGGAAAAACTTTTTTGTTTTCAATGCTTTCGCTCCCAAATTTGTTATTGGTCAATATTATATGCTACTACACAATTATGCCATTTTTGATTCAAATCGGATGACTATAGTATATAGCTGCCATAGGAACGATCGGTCGAAAAAATAGTTTTAGTTAGAAAAACTTTTTTGTCTTCAAAGCAAACTCGCCCAAACCTCGTATTTATAAGTTGCCTATACTTTTACATAATTCCACCAAGTTTGATGAAAATCGGTCAACTAAATAGTATAGCTGCCATACAAAAGATAGGTGTGAAAAAAGTCTTAGTTGGAAAAACTTTTTTGTTTTTAATGCTATCGCTTGCACTTGTTATTGGTCAAAATTATATGCTACCACACAATTTTGGCAAATTTAATATAAATCGAATGACTATAGCATATAGCTGCCATAGGAACGATCGGTCGAAAAAGTAGTTATAGTGAGAAAAACTTTTTTGTTTTCAATGAATATGAATATTATCAGTTTCCACACAATTTTAGGGAGTTTGGTCAAAATCGGATAAATATATCGCATACCTGCCATATAACAAACTGTCAAGCAAATGGTTAAAGTGGTGACGCCATCTATTGCTGAGTTTAGGAAATAGCTCAGCTAAGAATTTTTGACGAAAATCATTTAAAACCTTAATTTCTATAAATTATACAAGCTGCAAGCGTATTTAAACTTCGGTCGAGCCGAAGTTAGCTTTACTGTGAGACCGTTTATGTTAGAAATGTTAAACTTTATTTTGGTATTACCAGATTTTCACCATTGACATTAGTGTTACCAGTTCCCGACATATAAATATTACCCCACTTACATTGCCAGCTCTAAATCTGTTCTTAAAATTTCCTCCTGCTTCACACTTTGCTTATGGTCTGAGAATAGATTATTTCTGACGTACAGTAAAAGCGTCTTGGTCTTTGGTTAATTTACTTCCTGTGGATTTTTTCAAACCTTATTTGATTCAATACTAAGGCATATTTTCAAGAGCAACTTGGCAATAGCCTTAGAATTTATTGGGCTTAAACCAAGAACATTTTGTATGTTTCAAGAAGGTATTCAATTGAACGTAATTACACTTCCATGAAGATTATTTTTCACTTATTTTAAGAGTATATCGGGTTGAGCTTAAGACCATTACAACCTAAAGGTTTGTTCAAAAACAATTTAGAATAATTTGAAATGTACTTAATATATAACGAAACAGTCTTAAATCAAGTACTTCGGGATTGAAATGGTATTTGAAATAAGAATAAAGTATTTTCATACTCACCGTACTATTGACATTGTTTGTACTTGATTCAAGTACAAAGTAGTTGCATATATTCCGAAAAACCCAATAGGATCAGACAAAAAACACCGATACGATAAAGCTGGGTTTTGATTTTGGAATAGCTAAGTCGAGTGAAAATGAATGAAAACATACAAAATCAAGGGTTTTAATAAAGTTAACGAACCCAAAATCAGATTCAGGCCAAATCTCGTATATCCTTTCAAAAGTTTGCCTAACTAGCCGTATTTTTTCTCTACAGCTAAATTGTATTATACCACCAACATTAGCTACAAGTTATATTTTTGTAATTGTAACTAAATCTGTACTCATTTCATTCAAACGTTCCCCCTTTTCAACTGCAATTCTAATTTGACCCCCCTTTTTAGCCTCTGCCCCGGTATTGGAACAGCCGCCACAGAATGTGACCGCATTGGATGGCAAGGATGCTACTATTTCATGTCGTGCCATTGGCGCACCCAATCCAAACATCACCTGGATCTACAACGGTAAGTGAAATATGTGCGGCCAATCCAAAATTGTTAACCAACCTCCTAGCTAGCGGACTTAAAGCATGCTCCAACTAATTATGATGCTAATTTCTCGTTGTTGTTTTCCTTGTTCTCTTATTGCTCTCTGGCTAACCCACAAACAATCAAAAAAAAATACCTGTATAACCGCAACCTGCAACCTGCTACTGAATTGTGCCCCGCTAAAAACCCATTCACCAACAACAACAACTCCTGCCTCCTGCCACACACACCAACACACACACAACAATGTGTCGCCCAACAATGCAATCAAAATATGCAGAAACACAACTGGTCGAGATATCGAGCCGTGTGCAAATTCTCGAATCCGGTGATTTACTCATTTCGAATATACGCGCCACGGATGCCGGCCTCTACATTTGTGTGCGTGCCAACGAGGCGGGCAGCGTTAAGGGCGAGGCCTATCTAAGCGTTTTGGGTAAGTAATAATGGCCATTCACCCGTTTAACCAGCATATGTAGACCAAATGTAGACCAAACTAAAAATGAATTGTTAGTTTTTAAGTGAGATTCGCACTGTGTGTGTTTTTTTTGAAGAGCCGTTGCCTTTGGCCAAATCATAGCAATAACACCGGCTATCAATTGTGCGGGGATAGTGGCATTAGATTTTTCGTTTTTGTGATGCTGTCAGCATGCCTTAAGCTAGAAATGTGTGCTACTAATCAGAAGATGTTAGATCAAAAACTGTGTACTAACATTGTCGTTGTTTTCTTTGCTCACTTTTACTCTCTCTTGGACTGATGAATTTTTAACAAATTTGGACTTTCTTTTAAAATTTTATTAGTTCGTTACCCTTGTACACCGAGAAAAAAATATGCAAAATCTACACGAAAATGTAGGATTTCTACACGTTTTGCCCGGGACTTTCAACCCATAACGTTTGTGTAGCTTTTCTGCACGCCGCGTTTAGCTTTTTCATTTCAACACGTGGCGTGTAGCCTTTCTACACGCCGCGTTTAGCTTTCTCATTTCAACACGTGGCGTGTAGCTTTTTCTAAAAGTTTACATATTGAAATCCTACACGTTACGTGCAGCTTTGAGTTGATATAGCCATGTCCGTCTGTTTCTATACTATTTCCTCCGTCAGTTTTAAAGCTTTCTTAACCAAACTTTGCACGACGTCGTTTAGTACAAATACGCTGTACATTTGTCGGAACCGGCCGGATCGAATCGGTCGAAAAAGTAGTTCTAGTGAGAAAAACTTTTTTGTGTTTAACGCGAACCTCCTCAAACCTCGTTTTCATACGTTTTCTATGCTTTTACATAATTTTACCAAGTTTAATGAAAATCGATCAACCATATAGTATAGCTGCCATACAAAATATAGTTCTGAAAATAAGTCTTAGTAGGAAAAACTTTTTTATTTTCAATGCTATCGCTTCCAAACTTGTTACTGATCATTATTATATGCTACCACACAATTCTGCCAAGTTTATTCCAAATCGTATGACTATAGCATATAGCTGTCATAGGAACGATCGGTCGAAAAAGTAGTTCTAGTGAGAAAAACTTTTTTGTTTTCAATGGTAGCGTCTGTATACTTCCCAGTTATGATTATTATTAGTTCCCACACAATTCTGCCAAGTTTGATCCAAATCGGATGACTATAGCATATAGCTGCCATAGGAACTTTTGGTCGAAAAAGTAGTTTTAGTTAGAAAAACTTTTTTGTCTTCAGCGCAAACTCGCCCAAACCTCTTATTTATGAGTTTTCTATGCTTTTACAAAATTCCACCCAGTTTTATGAAAATCGGTCAACTATATAGTATAGCTGCCATACAAAATATAGTTCTGAAAAAAGTCTTAGTAGGAAAAACTTTTTTGTTTTGAATGCTATCGGTCCTTAACTGATACTGATCATTATTATATGCTACCACACAATTCTGCCAAGTTTATTCCAAATCGTATGACTATAGCATATAGCTGCCATAGGAACGATCGGTCGAAAAGTAGTTTTAGTTAGAAAAACTTTTTTGTTTTCAATGGTAGCGTCTGTATACTTCCCAGTTATAAATATTATCAGTTCCCACACAATATTGTAATCGTATATATATCGTAAAGCTGCCATGTAAAAAACTGGCAAGCAAATGGTCAAAGTAGCTAAGAATGTTCGACGAAAATCATTCAAAACCTTAAATTATATCAATTATTTAAGCTGCTAGGGTATATAAACTTTGGTCGAGCCGAAGTTAGCTTTCCTCTATCTTTTTTTACTTGAAAAATTTCCTTCTAAGATGCGCTCTCTGTAGCCCAGCGCAGTTGATACATATTTGGCCAACAGTTCATATGTTTTTCCGTTTAGAATCTCTATTATATTGATATTACTCAACTCTTTTCTTCCAAAAAGGTGGGATCTTATATCATTTGGGGAAGGTGTCCTAAAAATGGTACACATCCTCCTTTTCCCCACTGTTACAAATTGTACATTTTTTTTCTCTGAGATGTAAGGTAGAAAATGTGGCCTGATACATTCGCTCCTTACTAGCATTATATTTTTTTCACAGCTCGCATATAACAGTTGACCGTTTTTCCCTTTGCGGTCTGCTTACTAACATAACAAGCGCTTGCTCTCTCTCTCTGAGCAAAACACTTTGTCTCTGTTTGATTTTGTTTTCAGTTGACTGTTCACCGTTGAGCTCTTCTTGTTATGCAACAACTTATAGAGAGCAGTCCGACTGAGCGCTCGGACATTAAGAGTCAGTAGTTGAGCAAAAAATTAAAGGCTCAGCGAAAACGGTCTTGTTTTTTCAAGGTCTTTGTACCTTTCTACGCCTAGCTCACGGGTGGACGTGAACGGTCTTCAATTATTTAATTTGATTTTATGACAATGCTGCCTGAAAAACTTGTGAGAAAATCTGTAACCTTGAAACTTAATGGTTGATCCTTAATACTATAATTTAAATTTATCTGCAAGTATTTTTGCAAGTTCTTTTTTATATTCCATTCAGATTTGCAAAATTTTGCAAAGTTGACCCATATTTAATGGCATATTGCCCCAAATGATTGCAAGAACACCGGATGTACTACCTGTATACAGAATACATACATAATGTACCCACATTGTACATAGATTTATTATATTTATTATTTATTCTGGTTTAAGCTTAACAACTAATCAGGAATTTAAAGTTTCTGCACTTAAAGAACTACGTTTCTCACTCAAAATAAAATGAAGCGCTGAAAATGCCCTTTCAACGGACAACTGAGTCGCCGGTGTAGCCAGCACAACCTGTGCCCAAGCAGACTCCTCACTCGTAAATACACGCACACGCACACAAACTCAAAAGACTTTTATTTTCTTCGCTCGCATCAAAACGGTCAGCGAATATGCAGAGAAAAACGAAAACCAAAAAATCGGTTGTTCGCCGAGCACAGACCGATGTATTCGAGAGAGCATGTGAACGGTTCATCTCTGACTCTTTGCTCAAAGGGTCCGTAAATAACAGTTATTTTTGAACAGCGAAAAATGGTCAACTGTTATCGGCGAGCTCTGATTTTTTTATTGTCTTCTGCTTGTAAGCATCATTAAAATAGTTTAGGCTTGCTAAGTTGAGCTCCAGTTCTTTGTATATCATCCTTGAAGTACTTGCTTCCGCTTCAGCTCTCCATATGTTATTTATAATTTTGCTTCTCCATTCACCAATTCCGTGGATGCTTGATAAGTCCAGCTTTTCGCTGTGCTCTTTTGCTAATGCAGTCCAGCTCTCAAACGCACTGTTTTCGCTGGCTTAAAGCCTCATTTACACGACCTGATCACTCAGCTGAGTTTTCGTCAGACCAAAACTCATCTGAGCAACTCAGTTTCGCTTTTACACATGCCTGATGAGCTCAAATGAGTCATTATGAGTCAGTTACAGAACCATTGGTTAATCGGAATCATCTGGATCATATGAACATTGTGACGTTGCATTGTGACGTTGAAGACAAGAAGAATATAAAGCGAAATGAATAAAGAAGCATTGAAAATTATAGTTGCTGTCCTAGCAAGTGAAATGCAGCACGAAAAAACTATGGAAGAGATAAAGAATGTACAAATAACCAAAAGAAAGTATACAAAGCGAACAATGTGGAGCCGTGTCTGGCTACGACTCCGTGTAGAAGGCAGAGATGTGGCCCAGCTTGTGTTGTGTGAACTGCAATACGAGGATCCGGATACAGGAGGCGATAAAGAAGTTTAATTTTTAATTAACTTATATCATTTATGTACCCATACTCAATAAAATATCTTTAACTTATACTAACATGTGTAATTATTTTTAATAGTCTACATGTACACAATCATTTTTTGGAAGAAGTCCTGGTGCTCCTCTGGGACCGTGGTAGCTTGCTACTTAATAAATTCGCCAAAAGAGTTGACGCTTTGTGAATACTGGTTGACAGGAGTGTTCAAAGCCAATATAGCCTTCTCCAACACCTCGGTCCGCTTGTCACTTGCGATTTTGTCCTCATTGTTGGCCCGTTTTGGATCCGGCTGCTCCAAAAATGAATCCTCTGAAAACGACTCCCTGTCACGTTCATTGGCCTCCTGCAATAAAGTCAATTAACTTCAGATTGCAAATACACGGCTGTACAACATACTGAATAGGTAGACTCCGATGCGCGAGACTTAATAGAGCGAAGACGCCCAAAAAGCGACAACGGTTCCACCAATATGGGCTCTCCCGCTCTCAGCTAAGTAGCCTCAGACGCCTTTTTACACAGTCAGACACAAATCAGATGAAAACTCAGCTGAGTGATCAGGTCGTGTAAATGAGGCTTTAATAGAAGCATAGTGACTATATTTGGAATGCGGTAGCTTGGCGTGTTGAGCTTTTTTCTAATAAAGCTGACATTCGTATCAAGTGTGTACGTATAGAGCGGTGGCAGTCCAGTTTCCAGCATCAAGATACGATTAGGGATAAATTGCGGAAGTCGGAATATTTTTTTTAACGAAAAAACGTAAGAGTTTTTCTTATAGTCACCTTGTGTCTCGTCAATTCTGATCCTTGTCAGTGTCGCTGTTGCTATATAAAGTTATTACAAAAAGTGATTTGTTTATGAATTAGGTTGTGTCTAGTGAATATGCATTTCACACTTGTTTAAATAAATGACAAACTTTTGTCTTTACTTTCGGTAAGAATTTAGACATGTTTTTGGTTCACCAAGCTAGGTAAATCGTCAATACGCAGTCAATAGGTCCACATTGCCTATTGTTATTATTCATTGGTCCATTACAAAATCTTTCAGAAGTGTCTGGTTTTGAAATCTCAGGAGATTTGCTTTCCCCTTGTTTATACCCTTGTAGAGGGTATATTATAGAAGGAAGTATCTCCGACCACATAATGTTTATATATTCTTGATCAGCATGACGAGCTGAGTTGATATAGCCATGTCCGTCCGTCTGTTTCTATACTATCTCCTCCGTCAGTTTTAAAGCTATCATAACCAAACTTTGCAGAAAGTCTTTTGGTACAAATACGCTGCACATTTGTCGGAACCGGCCGGATCGTATGACTATAGCATATAGCTGCCATAGGAACTATCGGTCGAAAATCTAGTTTTAGTGAGAAAAACTTTTTTGTTTTCAATGCAAACGCCCCCAAACTTGTTATAGGTCAATATTACATGCTACCACACAATTTTAAGAATTTTGATCCAAATCGGTAAACTATATAGTATAGCTGCCATACAAAAGTTAGGTCTGAAAAAAGTCTTCGTTGGAAAAACTTTTTTGTTTTCAATGTTATCGCTCCCAAACTTGTTATTGATCAATATTACATGCTACCACAGAATTGTGCAAATTTTGATCCAAATCGGACAACTATATAGTATAGCTGCCATACAAAAGCTAGGTCTGAAAAAAAGTCTTAGTAGGAAAAACTTTTTTGTTTTCAATGCTCTCGCTCCCAAATTTGTTATTGGTCAAAATTATATGCCACGACACAATTATGGCAATTTTGATTCAAATCGGAAGACTATAGAATATAGCTGCCATAGCAACGATCGGTTGAAAAAGTAGTTTTAGTTAGAAAAACTTTTTGGTCTTCTCAGCAAACTCGCCCAAACCTCGTATTTATAAGTTGCCTATATTTTTACATAATTCCATCAAGTTTGATGAAAATCGGTCAACTATATAGTATAGCTGCCATACAAAAGTTAGGTCTGAAAAAAAGGCCTAGTAGGAAAAACTTTTTTGTTTTCAATACTATCGCTCCCAAACTTGTTATAGGTCAATATTTCATGCTACCACACAATTTTAAGAATTTTGATTCAAATCGGTCAACTATATAGTATAGCTGCCATACAAAAGTTAGGTCTGAAAAAAAAGTCCTAGTATGAAAAACTTTTTTGTTTCCAATGCTATCGGTCCTAAACTTGTTACTGATCAATATTATATGCTATTACACAATTCAACCAAGTTTGATCCAAATCGGATGACTATAGCATATAGCTGCCATATGAAGTATAGGTCGAAAAAGAAGTTCTTGTGAGAAAAACTATTTTGTTTTTAATGGTAGCGTCTTTATAACTTTCAGTTGTGAATTTGAACAGTTTTTTACACAATTTTGAAAAGTTTGGTCAGAATCGGATGAATACATATTTCGTAATAAACTGTCAAGCAAATGCTCAAAGTAATGGCGCCATCAAGCTGCAAGGGGTGTATCAACTTCGGTCGAGCCAAAGTTTATGCCTTATTTTGTTCAAGGGATTTTGTGCTATAATAAAAGGACCCAAAGTTCATTGGTATTCGGTTTTGGGATCGGTTTACAGCCTTGACTGAAACATCTTTATTGAATTCACACATTTACTGCCGCCAGTTGACCCAGTTAGTTGTGGATTTCTCTTAGAGGCGTCACCTGTCATTGTCAGTTAAAGCAAAAATCACAGTAACCACAATTCTGCTCAGCTCTCTTCCCACAGTTGACATGCAACCGCAGAGATTTCACAGCCCCTTTCGTCAGGGCAAATAGGCTCACAAAGAGTCCAACTACCAGTCACACACACACACACAAACACACACACATAGCGACACCGCCATCATGTGTGACATATCAAATCAACTAAAATGCATGGTCCAATAATAATAATAATGTCATCAAAGCCACAGAGGGAACGCGCCAACGTCGCGTAGCCGCACCCGCAACAACACATCAGCAGCAGCTAACATAAATTTAGAGTGGTGGCGCTCGACGGGGTAGTGCCAATTGCTTTTTGTTTGTGTGTGTGTGTGTGTGTGTGTATGTGTGTAATAATGCACAAAATATATGTACAAGTATATATGGTTTATGGTAGCGGAGTCTGCTGTACCATACTTCAAATGGAATTCTTTTTTTTTTTTTCATTTTTTTTGCGTTAGTCCTGTCGGTGTTTGTGTAATTAAAGTCGATTTGCACATGCACATTTTGGGCCTTTATGCGAATGGCCCCGGTGCAGGTGTGTACGAGAGTTGGAATTGGTGTTTTAAGTGAAAGCAGATGGGATTTTAGGGTTTCGGTGCAAAGCAATTATAGTCACCTATAGTACCACCACATGCACGGCGAATTGGTCTGTAACGATGCGCGTGTTCGGCTTTTTGTTCTCTCACGAGGCATTTGTTCGTCATGTTGAAATGTAAACATGTGGTTTACTTTGTGTTTCGCTGCTAAGCACACAAGCGCAATGCACTGATATAGAGAGTATAAAAACAGTATGGACAAACCGTAGATAGACATTCTAAACAAGCACAAGACAATTTTTTTGTAGTTTTGCCCTGAAGACGGTTGCCGAAGAGCAACCGAAATATATCGAAGAAAAAAGAAACAAATTGTTTAATTTTCTATCATTCTGACCTCAAGCCGGAAACATACATCTCCATTGTAAACAATTGAGGTGGAGAACTATCGATAGCGGGCGCCATCGATATTCGACGATAGTTTATTTTGAACCATCGATAGTGTCGATAGCGCCATCGATAGTATAGCCCAACAATCAAATTTATTTTAAACGAATACAATAAAATTATGGTTTATTTTAACCAAGAGTTACGGTTTAAAAATAAAAGAATGTTTACATTTTTTTCCTTGAGTCGGTTTCGCCTCTCTGAAATAATTTGGCCCGCCTTGCTGAATGCCCTTTCTGATTCTACGGACGTAGTGGGAATGCAGAGATATTTCCAAAAAAAAAGGCTTCCAATAGCGGGAAAATCAGTTTGATTCACCTGGAAAAAAAAGTAATATATTTAATTATATAGAACTTATAATTCAGCACTTTTAATTAAGGCATACCTTCATCCATAACAGAGGGTCCATATCTTGTGCGGCAATTGCCCTCTCCAGATATTGCCTTTTAGTCAGAATTGCATCCACTGTAAACAAGGCTACAAACCTCTGAAATTCTCGAGAAGGTTCGATCCAGCGTTTCGCACCCGTTAGAAAGTCTAAGGTTCTGTTCTCGGATCGGCTCCTTTACTTCTCGAACATATGTAAGGTTTTGGTTCAATGATTGGTTTATGAATTCTCAGATCGTTGAGGCACTTTTTAGTATTACATACCTGAATAGACCTCATTCTTTAGGGTTTCCATTCATAAGATTTCAACTACGGCTAAAAAAAAGTGCCTGGACTTCAAAATGGAAAGCTTGTCTCACCTTCTACTTACGTAAAATAGAAAGAGAAGAATTGGTTTTGCTTTTTAACAAATTGATTTATGCTTTACTTCCTTCTCGATGTCGTAATATTCCGAGTTTGGATACAAATTTGCTCCGATTCCGATATTGCGATAGTTTCATATTCTGCGAACCGAACCTTTTTCCAAGTAGAGGGGTTCGGTTTGGATAACAATTTAGAAGGTTCAGTTCTAGGTACGCAAACCGAACCGACTCTCCAGGGCTCGATTCAGAACCGATTGGCAGACTTGATTGTAAATATGGAAGCCTAAGTGATCGCACAGTAAAAGCATGTCTAAATAGAAAACCGTTTAAATAGTGTGTAAAAGAAAGATAGAATAGCAGGACGAGCTAAAGCACAGCAAGGACTTGTGGAAGGTAGCAGGAGAGTTGAAAAATAGCCACTTCCAGACAGGAAACAACGTCTCAACTTTAAGTAATTGAATACTTTGTAATGCATCAAAAAACCTTCGCTTGCAAATCAGGCGTCTTAAAAAAATCTCGATTATATGGTGACCCCGTGTCAAGTTGGCGACCGTGCAGTCGCCATGAAATGCTAGAAATATAAAAAGGCAACCCTCGCCTACAGTTTGTACCTCTAAAAGGCACATCAATGTCTGCTAATTGGCAAAACGCCGCTCAGCCTAGCATCCTAACAGTCAACATAGCCGGTTTTTTTTTTTTTTTTTTGTGAATTTTGTGTAGCATAAAACTTGACTGCATACCACCAAAGTGAAAGAGTGTTGAGGGGGGTAGAGGAGAGAAAGTCCGGTGGTAATCAAAAATCCTTTAGTCTACGTCTGACGTTCACTGGGTGCCAAACACAATGGGTCTTGGCTTCTATATTTGGGGCACAATGAACTTTTGATGCATGCGGGCCAAGTGAGTGCAAAAACTCTTTTATGTATGCGGCTGCTCGATTTAAGATTAGTGAGATTTAAAGCATTCCAAATCTGTCTTTAAACTTTCTCTCTTTCCCCCATTCCCCTTTTTGCAGTGCGCACACAAATCATACAACCGCCGGTGGACACCACCGTATTGCTTGGCCTCGACACCACCCTGCAGTGCAAGGTGTCCAGTGACCCCAGTGTGCCATATAACATTGACTGGTATCGCGAGGGCCAGTCGGCTCCCATTAGCAACTCGCAACGGATTGGCGTACAGGCCGATGGCCAATTGCAAATACAAGCGGTGAGGGCCAGCGATGTGGGTAGTTATGCGTGCGTTGTCACCTCACCGGGTGGCAATGAGACGCGCGCCGCTCGTCTCAGTGTCATCGAGCTGCCCTTTCCGCCCAGCAATGTGAAGGTGGACCGTCTGGCCGAGCCACAGCAACGTAGCATCAATGTCTCATGGACACCGGGCTTCGATGGCAACAGTCCAATATCCAAATTTATTATCCAGAGACGTGAAGTTTCCGAATTGGGTAAGTTTTTGCCATTGGGTTGAGTGGGTGGAGGGGCGGGTATAAATGGTTATGGGAATATGATTTATCAGACACAGCAGCGTCATTGTGGAACCCCACATATGTGGGGTACAAAAGCAAAACACATAACCAAGAGAGACTGCAAAAACAAACCACAAAAAAAACTGTTTACATTAGTGGAGAAGTTTTACCAATTTCAAGTCGAAATTCAATGAAATTGTTTTTACTTAGCGAACGTGACTGAGCTATTTATAATTTGTATCTTTTTTGTTTTTTACTGGCGACCGTGCACACTTTTTCAAACAAAGTACAGTCCACCAATGTAAACAGTTTCAGATTCGATTTCTTATCTTTTATATAGCTGCTATGGGTTAGTTTAGGTGACATCTAAAAGATGAGAAATCGTTACATACTAAATTTAGTTCAAAATAACACTGAAAATTAACAACATTTTTTTAAAACATTTGTTTATTTTGTTCTTCTCTCTTTTTTCTTCTTCATTCTATTCACATTTTTTGTCTCTCGACTCTCATTTCTATATACTTTTCCATGGAAACTGAAACAAATGTTAAATATGTTAAATATTATAAATAATTTATATATATTATGTATAATTGATTTCTAACTTTTTGTACATTTTTATTGCAATTTAATTTTATTCACCACACTACACCACATCACTTACTCACTCTCTTTCTCACACTCTTCACCACACCCCTCACCTCTCTTTCAACTGACGCCGTCGCTCTGTCTTTCCGCTCTACGTTTTTTTTTTTTCTCCAACACATTAACAATCACAGAAAAATTCGTAGGTCCAGTTCCAGATCCTCTGCTCAATTGGATCACCGAACTGACCAATGTATCGGCCGATCAGCGTTGGATATTATTGGAAAATCTTAAAGCGGCCACTGTCTATCAGTTTCGTGTGAGTGCAGTCAATCGTGTGGGCGAAGGCTCACCATCGGAGCCAAGTAATGTGGTTGAGTTGCCCCAGGAAGGTAAGTGAACCGCTTTAAAGCGGCTATTTGTATAAACATTTCAAAGAAATCCCTCTAGACGTACTTGTAGATAAAAGATGATGTTTTTTTTTTAGTTTTAGTTAAGCGTGTGTGTTGCTTTCCATTGAGTTGATTTTAGTTGTAATTTTTATTTTATATAAAGTGTTAGTATTTCATCCTTTGGAAAACCGCTTGTATAGCCCTTAGGCATAGCTTATGGCTCAGCGTGGTGCGACAACAACTTCATATGTGTTGTCCCTTTTCTGGAAAATTCGAACGCAACAACAAATATGTGTTTGCGTCGCCTTCAATGTAGATTTTGTTGTTTGTGGACGAATGAATTCGTATAAATCACACACATCAATTCTGAATTCTGAATTCCAGCTCTGGGTAATGCTGACTGTACACTGCGTCACACAGTGACTATTCTCTGTGACAATTTGTGACACAATTCAAAATTGTTCACCTTGGCGTAACAGAAAGTATGAGACACCAAGTGGTTTCTGTGGCAAGGCATTTTCCGTTCACATTGCGCTGTGACACTAAAATGTGACTCTCTGTGACGCAATGTTAACCCAGCATAAGATTGACCCTCCGAAACACCCAAGATAAACAAAAATAAGGTGAATGCACGACTGCTCCGTAGTAGATAAAGTGGAGACTTCCGTCCGCAAGGTGTTACACAGAATCGGTTGGACCTGCAACCATTTTGCTCTCGTCTGAGCAGGCCAGGCTCAGCACGGATGACATTCTATCCAGGTTAATAAAAGCCACGTTTTTCTGAATGGAACCACGCCAATTTCTGCTATGACTTAAGTCCTCGTTTTTTGGGAATGGTAACAATAACGCCCTCTTTCCACTCAGGGGGATTGTTGCAGATTCCCAGGCATTGTGAATGATGGGTTGTAGAACCCACCAGCTGGTCCGGACCTTTAGCCTTGTTATTCTTTAGCTTGGCTAATTTCAGTTAAGCAGGGTGCGAATGCTTTTGTTCGGGTTCCGTTTTTGTGGCGGGAAACTGTGTATTACTGGGATTTCTGCTGCGGTACGGTCATCTTTGAAGAATTCTCTCCATCTAAAAAGTTGGTCAGAGATAGCGGTAAAATTACTTCCATTCTGGGCCCTGATGGGCGGTAAATTGGCCTTGGTATTCGCTAACTACTTGATGGCTTTGTTGTTAAAGGGATCTATACAACTTTTAGCTCAGGTCCTTCGAGCCGGATATTCTGCAAACAATATTTTGTATGAAAACCGAAGATTAGCCTTAAGAAAAATGTCTTGTTGAAGCTCCAAGGCTTTTTTGGTTGTAGTTTAACGAATCTATACAACTTTTAGCTCAGGTCCTTCGAGCCGGATATTCTGCAAACAATATTTTGTATGAAAGCCGGAGATTAGTCATAAAAAAAATGTCTTGTTGAAGCTCCAAAGCTTTTTTTGTTGTAGTTTAACGAATCTATACAACTTTTAGCTTAGGTCCTTCGAGCCGGATATTCTGCAAACAATATTTTGTATGAAAGCCGGAGATTAGCCTTAAGAAAAATGTCTTGTTGAAGCTCCAAAGCTCTTTTGGTTGCAGTTTAACGAATCTGTACAACTTTTAGCTCAGGTCCTTCGAGCCGGATATTCTGCAAACAATATTTTGTATGAAAACCGAAGATTAGCCTTAAGAAAAATGTCTTGTTGAAGCTCCAAGGCTTTTTTGGTTGTAGTTTAACGAATCTATACAACTTTTAGCTCAGGTCCTTCGAGCCGGATATTCTGCAAACAATATTTTGTATGAAAGCCGAAGATTAGCCTTAAGAAAAATGTCTTGTTGAAGCTCCAAGCTTTTTTGGTTATAGTTTAACGAATCTATACAACTTTTAGCTCAGGTCCTTCGAGCCGAATATTCTGCAAACAATATTTTGTATGAAAACCGGAGATTAGCCTTAAGAAAAATGTCTTGTTGAAGCTCCAAAGCTTTTTTGGTTATAGTTTAACGAATCTATACAACTTTTAGCTTAGGTACTTCGAGCCGGATATTCTGCAAACAATATTTTGTATGAAAGCCGGAGACTAGATATAAGAAAAATGTCTTGTTGAAGCTCCAAAACTCTTTTGGTTGTAGTTTAACGAATCTATACAACTTTTAGCTCAGGTCCTTCGAGCCGGATATTCTTCAAACAATATTTTGTATGAAAGCCGGAGATTAGTCATAGGAAAAATGTCTTGTTGAAGCTCCAAGGCTTTTTTGGTTGTAGTTTAACGGATCTATACAACTTTTAGGTGAGGTCCTTCGAGCCGGATATTCTGCAAACAATATTTTGTATGAAAGCCGGAGATTAGCCTTAAGAAAAATGTCTTGTTGAAGCTCCAAAGCTTTTTTGGTTGTAGTTTAACGAATCTGTACACATTATTTAGCTCCCTTCGACTTTTTTTTATTAACTCTACCCTCGCTAGAACTTTAAACAGTCCCTTAACCACTTTAGTTCTTCTTTCAATGTTGTGAGCTTTATTTTTCCCCCCCATGTTCAGTTTTAATCGTATGTTGTATAGTGTAAAAAAAAAAAACTAATGCTATAACCCTGTATGTATTGTACTTCTCAAATTGCTATCATTGTCGTCAAATGCCTCGTCATCAACGTCGTCGCTCGCTCGTTGAATAAACGCGCTTAGAGTTTCCGCTACACCGAGGTAACGCACACACACACTCACTCTCTCTAAGAACTCCTTTTCCCACACTGTACACCCCATCCATGGTATCTCTGATCTTATGTTTCCCTTACCTATTAAAACACCACTTTTGAATTTCCCCTTTCATTTAGCTCCCTCGGGACCACCCGTTGGTTTTGTGGGCTCTGCCAGATCCATGTCTGAGATCATTACCCAATGGCAACCACCCTTGGAAGAGCATCGCAATGGTCAGATATTGGGCTATGTCTTACGCTATCGCTTGTTTGGTTACAACACTGTACCCTGGCTATATCGGAATATCACCAACGAAGCTCAACGCAATTTTCTCATACAAGGGCTCATCACCTGGAAGGATTATTTAGTACAGATTGCCGCCTACAACAACATGGGTGTGGGTATTTACACCGAGGGTTCGAAAATCAAAACCAAGGAGGGTGTACCCGAGATTCCACCCACTCAGGTGGAGGTGAAGGCTTTAAATTCAACAGCCGCACGCATCAGTTGGACTCCACCCAATCCACAGCACATCAATGGCATCAATCAGGGTTACAAGATACAGGCCTGGCAGCAGCGTTTGATTGAATCCGAATGGAAGGATGTCGAGAAACGCATGATGACGGTGCCACCGAGTTTGATTGATCCCTTGGCCGAACAGACAGCCGTACTGGGAGGCTTGGATAAATTTTCGGAATATAATATCACGGTGTTATGCTTCACCGATCCGGGCGATGGTGTGGCCAGTCAACAGGTGCCGGTCAAGACTTTGGATGATGTGCCCGATGAGATAACGGCCTTACATTTCGATGAAGTTTCGGATCGCTCGGTCAAGGTCTTATGGGCACCACCTAGATATGCCAATGGCATACTGACGGGTTATACCGTACGCTATCAGGTTAAGGATCGTCCGGAGACCATGAAAGCGATTAATCTAACCGCGGAGGACACCCAACTGACGGTGAATCAGCTGCAGGCCACCACTCACTATTGGTTTGAGATATGCGCCTGGACCAGGGTGGGTAGTGGAACAGCCAAAACGGCCACCATACAATCTGGAGTGGAGCCGGTATTGCCACATCCACCCACCAGTTTGGCCTTGTCCAACATAGAAGCCTTCTCGGTGGTGTTGCAATTCACACCAGGATTCGATGGCAACTCTAGCATAACCAAATGGAAGGTGGAGGCACAAACGGCACGTAATATGACTTGGTTTACCATTTGTGAGATTAGCGATCCGGATGCAGAGACTTTGACGGTGACGGGGCTAATGCCATTTACACAGTATCGTCTACGTTTGAGTGCTACCAATGTGGTGGGCAGTTCCAGGGCCTCGGAGGCTACCAAGGATTTCCAGACCATACAGGCCAGACCCATGCATGCACCGTTCAATGTGACGGTGCGTGCCATGAGTGCCCAACAGTTGAGAGTTCGCTGGATTCCACTGCAACAGACCGAATGGTTTGGTAATCCGCGTGGCTATAACATTACCTATCGTCAGCTGGAAAAGAAGGCGGGCGTGGTGAAGAGCATACCACGTACGGTGGTCATAGAGGATCACACAGCCAACTCGCATGTCCTGGAATCGCTTGAAGAATGGACTGTGTATGAGGTTTTGATGAATGCCTGCAATGATGTGGGCTGTTCGCGGGATAGTGGCACAGCTGTGGAGCGTACACGCGAGGCCACACCCAGCTATGGACCTTTGGATGTGCAAGCGAATGCCACTTCCTCCACCACTGTGGTGGTACGCTGGGGTGAGGTACCACGTCAGCATCGCAATGGTCAAATAGATGGCTTCAAGGTGTTCTATGCGGCCACCGATCGTGCTGGTCAGGTGTTGCACAAGACCATACCGAATAACAGCTCCTTTACCACCACGCTTACAGAGTTGAAGAAATTTGTGGTCTATCATGTGCAGGTATTGGCCTATACACGTCTAGGAGATGGCGCCTTGAGTACACCGCCCATACGTGTGCAGACCTTTGAGGATACACCCGGTGCTCCCTCGAATGTCAGTTTTCCGGATGTTACCTTTTCAATGGCACGCATCATTTGGGATGTTCCCGAGGATCCAAATGGTGAAATCCTAGCCTATCAGGTCACCTACACGCTCAATGGTAGCTCGAATCTAAACTATAGTCGTGAATTTCCACCCTCGGATCGCACTTTCCGTGCCACCCAGCTGCTACCCGAACGCTATTACAGCTTCAGTGTGACGGCCCAGACACGTTTGGGTTGGGGTAAGACGGCCACCGTATTGGTCTACACCACCAACAATCGGGAACGACCGCAACCACCCTCCCTGCCCCAAATATCTCGCAGTCAGATACAGGCACATCAAATAACCTTCAGTTGGACACCGGGTAGAGATGGTTTTGCCCCCTTACGCTACTATACCGTGCAGATGCGTGAGAATGAGGGTCCCTGGCAACCTCTACCCGAGCGTGTGGATCCCGCACTGAGTTCGTATACCGCCACGGGTCTGAGGCCACACACCACCTATCAATTTCGTATACAAGCGACCAATGATTTGGGTCCCTCAACATTTAGCAGGGAAAGCATAGTGGTACGCACACTGCCTGCCGCTCCGGCGGTGGGTGTGGGTGGTCTTAAGGTGGTACCCATTACCACCACCTCGGTGAGGGTACAATGGAATGCTTTAGAGACGGGCATGTGGAATGGTGATGCCGGTACCGGTGGCTATCGCATTTTGTATCAACAATTGTCTGATTTTCCCACCGCTCTGCAGTCCACACCCAAGACCGATGTCATGGGCATCAATGTGAATAGTGTGGTCTTATCCGATTTGCAACAGGATCGTAACTATGAGATAGTGGTGCTACCATTTAACTCTCAGGGTCCAGGACCGGCCACACCACCGGCTGCAGTGTATGTGGGTGAGGCAGTACCCACGGGAGAACCCAGGGCAGTGGATGCAGCACCCATTTCTAGCACTGAGGTACGTCTACGCTGGAAGCCACCCAAGCAGAGTATGCAAAATGGTGATGTACTGGGCTATAAGATCTTCTATTTGGTCACCTATTCACCGCAAGCCCTGGAGCCGGGACGTAAATGGGAGGAGGAAATAGAGGTGGTGTCGGCCACAGCTACTTCGCATAGTCTGGTCTTTTTGGATAAATTTACCGAATATCGCATACAATTGCTGGCCTTTAATCCGGCTGGGGATGGACCACGCTCATCACCCATAACAGTAAAGACGCTTCAGGGTGTACCCAGTGCTCCGCTTAATCTACGCTTTACCGATATAACCATGCAAAGTTTGGAAGTAACCTGGGATACGCCCAAGTTTTTGAATGGTGAAATATTGGGTTATCTGGTGACCTATGAGACCACCGAGGAGAATGAGAGTAAGTTGGAAACATTTTAACCGAAGATAACTTCTCACTCACCTTCTTCTACTTTAGAGTTCAGCAAACAAGTAAAACAAAAGGTATCCAATACCACTTTACGTGTACAGAATCTGGAGGAGGAGGTCACCTATACATTTACCGTGCGTGCCCAGACCATTGACTATGGACCCGCTGTTAGTGAGAATGTGACCACGGGACCTCAAGATGGTTCACCTGTGGCTCCTCGTGATTTGATACTCAGCAAGACCTTGTCTAGTGTGGAGATGCATTGGATTAATGGTCCTTCGGGTCGTGGCCCTATTTTAGGTTACCTAATTGAGGCCAAAAAAAGGGGTAAGTTGAGAAACTTTGTATAGCTAGGGTAAAGGTTCAACTAATCATCTTTTATTTTGGTGGTGACTTGGTACTAATAATAAAATTCAAAATTCAATTCTTGCTTACACGTAGAAAAAGGAGAACCCTCTTTTGTTTGTAAGTATTTTGATTGCTTCCTTAATTAATCCACTTTTTACACTTTTTGGAAATCTATATCCACTTAAACTCTTATCTTCTCTACCCACAGATGACTCCCGTTGGACCAAAATTGAACAAACCAAAAAGGGCACCATGCAAGATTTCACCGTTAGCTATCATATACTAATGCCCTCAACTGCCTATACATTCCGTGTGATTGCCTATAATCGTTATGGCATCTCATTTCCTGTTTACTCCAAGGATTCCATATTGACACCATCCAAATTGCATTTGGAGTATGGCTATTTGCAGCATAAACCATTTTATAGACAAACCTGGTTCATGGTTTCTTTGGCTGCCACCTCAATTGTGATCATTGTTATGGTCATTGCGGTCCTTTGTGTGAAGAGCAAAAGCTACAAGTATAAACGTAAGTATAGGACCCAAACTTATCGTACCGCCTTCCTGATCGCTGCAGTGTGTACCAAGCGAAGGTGGTGGTCTTTCAGTAAGCTGCCACCTTTCCGAGCACACTCTCGATCAAAAAAGGTAACGTCTTCATAT